>JAGKTI010023254.1:458-14892 GCA_018397915.1 Birgus latro
TTTTTTTTTTTTTTTTGGAGTATGGATTCGAAACTACTTGGAAATCATTGAATAGTGTTTCTAGTGTTAATATCTGGCAGTGGTATTCATATTACGGGAAGTTGGGAAGTGTAAAGTGGAGACTTAGTTACCCAACTTCAGAAGTCTCCACAAGTCCTACGGTAGTCAACGAGTGCTAAAAAAAAAAAAAAATCCCAGGAGAAAGCTGAAGGTATGTGCCATAAGCATATGTAATTATAATACTCTAGGACTAATAACTGATTTTTGGCAAATATTTTTAAAAAGTCAGTCGGAGCGGGAATATCCCCTCTGGATTGGCACGGCGCGCCTCCGACAACCCCGCGGTTTAAGGGTAAAAAAAAAATTAAAAAAATAAAGTAATATAATTTTTCCAAGAAATTCCGAGAGAATGAAAACCGAAGTATGATCGAAAATAGTGATGTATTGAGTTGGATATTGTTAAATATTAGAGAAAGCCCCTGTGGAAGATTTTGATGGGTTGAAAGCAGTAAGAACTGAGTTTTTGATGCATTAAAACCGACAAAATTACCTTTATCCCGATCGTAGGTATTAGTCAAGTCAGACATAAGGTGTGCCATCGTCTCATCTTTTGTTTGTTGAAGTAACTGCTGTGATGGATGCTGCAAAAAAATGAAGGGGAAGGTGAAGCGTGGAGTCATCGGCATACGAGTGGATAGGGTTGGATGTACAGCTAAGGGTCATTGATAAATAGAAGGAAGAGAGTTGGTGACAAGACAAAGCCCGGAGGAACACCAGTACTCAAAAAAAAAGAACTGTGGCCGTTTACAACAGTAGCTGTAGAACGACCAGAATGGAAGCTAGAGATGAAGGCACAGATAGATGGATAGAGGCTATAAGAGGGCAGTTTGAAAATTAAAGATTTAAGCCAGATTCGATAGAAAGCCTTTGAAGTGTTAAGTGCAATGGCAAAGCTTTCGCTGTCCTGAAAGGAGGATGACCAGGAGTCTGAGAGGAAGGAGAAGATTGCCAGTACATTATTGGTGGAACCCATAATGAGGATCAGGAAGAGGCTTGTGATAAGAAAGGTGCTTTTTTTTTTCTTTTTTTGGTTAAAAATAGCTTCAAAAACTTAAAAAATACAGGATGTTAAAGCAACTGGATGAGAGTTAGAGGTCCGAGAATGGTCATCCTTCTTTGGGACAGGCTGAATTAGAGCAAACTTCCAGTAAGAAAGAAAGGTACAAGTTGACAGACAAAGGCGAGATAATTCACCTAGTCAGGGTGGAATCACAGAAGCACAGTTCTTGAGACAACAGGAGGGATTCCAACGGGCCCCTATGCCTTGACTGAAGTGATGCTAGCGATGGTAGAAGGCACAACAATTGAAGAAATTTTAATGTCAACCATGAGGAAGTCAGAGGAGGGAAGTGATGGAGGAACAGCACCGGAATAATCTAAGGTGAAATTGGAGACGAAAGTCTTAGCAAAGTGTTCAACTTTTTCAATACAAAAAAACAGCTACAGAACCATCAGCGGTAAAACCAGGAGGGAAGGGTTACGAAAAAGATTGCTAGAAAGGTTTTTGGCGCAGTGCTAGAAGAAGCGGAATGAATTTGAGTTGAAGAGATTAGAGCATTTAGCATTAGTGAAATAACTGTAGCAAAGCAATGGGCAGATTCAGCATAATTCCAGGCAGATACGTAAGTGAAATGAGCTTCAGGGGTTGGTTATCTCCGATACCTATTGTTGGCCTTCTCCTTGTGAACAGTATTAGGATAAGCGTGATTAAACCATTTCTTCTTTTGCATTTGTCACAGAATAAGATAATAACCGGAATATATCCTTGTATGCCGGAGAGAACAACTTCCGTATTGTGCACTCAGAAGGCTCTAGTCCATGGAAGCAATAATCATTCCAGGGAGTATCAAAGAAGTACTGTCTGAAGGACTCTCAGTTCACACCTCCAATGTGTCATAGCCACAGCTTCTTGGGAGGGTCCATAAGCTTTACTGGAATGATAGGACAGGTTCAGGTGACGAGGTTGTAATCAGAGGAGCCCAATGGAGAGAAAAGATTAACAGCATTAACGAAAAGATTAGTTGTATGGAAAATGTCAAGTAGCCTATGTTGGAACTCTCTCTGAGGTGGTCAGTAATTCAGGCAGAGTGCTGTACAAGCTGCTCTAGGTCAGTAAGAATGGAAAAGATGTAGGTTTGTTCACCAGGGGGACCAGTGAAAGGAGAGGAGAGGAGAGTGAAAGGTGGTGGTGAACACAGATATCACCTTAAATGTAGATTTCAGAGAAATGAAAACTTGATAGGGTGTGTTCCATCTTAGAAGTAAGAGTCAAAGAATTTTTCATAGTATGCAGAACTAGGTGATAAGTAAAATGCACAGATACATTTAGTCAGACATCCGGAGCAAGAGAGTAGAGAATTAAGAAGATTCATGTTCAGGAACATGAAAGCAAGGTATGTTGTCGAGTACATACACAAAACAGCCACCTTTGACTTTGAAATGAGTATAGAGAAAGTAGGAGGATACTCAGAAAGGTTTGCTATTAGTCGCCTCAGACAGGTGAGTCTCTGTGAGAAAAAGAAGGCGAGGTTTAGCGGAAGAGAGGTGGTGTTCAACAGAGAGAAACTTAGAGGAAATGCCACTAATGTTTTAGAAATGAAGAAGTGAATCAGACAGTAGTTCCAGGCATCTCCCTCTTAGCTGTCACTGTGAGATGAGCTGATGATGGAAGCTTTTACATCCCCCACTCCTTGGCTTTGAGACTGGGTTTTCAGATACCATTTTCTCTTAATTTTGAACAGGAAGTGTGGTGTGTTATGTGCATGTAGTTTGGTGCTGAGATACAGGAAACACTGAAAAAGTTCAGCAAAGGGAGATGGTCAGCGGTGATCCAGAGGGCCAGTCAAGCGGAAGCTCCAGCTCTCCCTGTCACCAGCTTTCCATCCACCGTGGGAAAACCACCCTGTTCGATTGGTGCTTTAGTCTAGTCGCTAGTAAACAGTGATAAATAAACGGAAAATACTTCAACTACATGAATTCTAGTTGTGATTTCTGCTAAATAATTACAAAAATAATAATAAATGAGATCCTATTGGGACTCTTGTTTAAAGTACATTTTCATATATTTCCCCCTTACCCTTTCATCCTCCCCAAACTCCTTTATGTATTTAACCCATCACGTCCCGACCAATTTCCAACCTCCGATACTCCCCAGTCCCGAGGAATTTCGATTCTTTTTTTTTTTGCTCAAACCTTCGCTTTTGGTTAGAAACATCGAGAACTCATAGAGAAATCGCCCTCCTGAGGCTATAGATGGTGCTACCGGTGATAAGTCAGCCTTACGTTTTCCCTCTTTCTAAAGAAATAAAACGAACTATGGAAGGGTTAACTAATTCAAGCCACTTTCAATTAGGTATTTATTTATGTATTTGGTACGAATTTATGTGTAGTACAAGACTATATTGGTTTTCACACATTTATATAGGCAATAGAAGCATTGTTCAGTCACCAAACACATCCACATATGGCACCTTCCTTTATGACATTACCACCTCATCACTTCTGTTTGTTTCTTGCTCTAGCTTCTTTATTTCTTTGTCCTCCATCTCAGGAATCACTTTCACTGTGAATTTCGTCATTGGAGAGACCGTGGGGCAACATACCTTTACTGGCCAGGTTACTGCTAACAGGTGAATTGACCAGTGTGGGGGGTAGGGGGGTCAGGTGGGGCCAGGCAGTATCCCCTCTTGATAGCAGGTAGAGAAAGGTCTCCCACATATGCCTACCAAAAATCACCGATGAAACTTGAAAATTGTGCAAATTATGACCCTTGCAGTTGCACGACATACCCGTAGGTCGATGGGTCTAGCTGTGACAAAACGTTGCGACGTACCCATACATCGATGGGATGCCTCGGGTTAAATAATGAGGTACCGACTACCAATATAATTATACACGTCATTCATACAATAATCCACCAGAGCACACTAGCAATATCGGTTATAAAATTCCAGCGATTTTACCATAGGTGAGTATTGAAAATGCTGTTGATGTAGATAACGTGGTGAAACGGGTATATATGTTTGAATCTGAATTTGGACGGAAACTTGATCAACAGGAAAGAAGGTGGGTGGATGTGGTGAAACACTACATATCTGAGGTGGACAGGAGATAAAGAACCTATAGTGCATGGGTCAGCACGTCCAGCTGCCAAGTGAAACAAGCCAAGTTCAGCGTTGGGACTTATTTGACTCTTTCTTTACACAGAAGTTTGTTTCTACCATCTCCTTGTTTACCCAGCAGCTTACAGGGGACCTGGACATAGCACTCCCTAATGCGAGTTGTATTGTAGGAAATTGGCAAAAACTGAATGTCTGACTTAGTGGTCCTTACTGACAGTCCATAATTAATAAACCTTAGCCTTGTGTGTCTTCTAGACCACCATGTGAGAAAGCAATGTATGAAAGTTGATAAGTTTGCGAAATTACGGAAGACAGGGTTGGTTGGAAAAATTCTATTCAGAGAAGCACATGGCATGTGGTTAGTACCCCTTTAATGTAATGATCAGCAGACTGACCCCGTCTGGCAGGTGCATACAAAACAGATTTATAAAGGATGACTCTAAAAAAATGTGCAGATCATTGTGCTTGCTATGTATACCCAGGATTACATGGGCTTGAAAAATGTGTAAATTATTATTTTGCTTCTTTCCCTAAGCGTCATGTAGGCAGTTCTGTCACTTTCATATTTCCTCTCTCCTTGTTTCTGGATCATGCTCCGACTAGCACCAAGGCTGGCATACAGGTCAGGATGGTGATGATGATGATGATGATGGAAGCAGCAATATCTTAACTGGGAAAGCCGGCGAAATCCAGACATATTCCCACCCAGCGGTCAGCACCTTTTTAGCCACACAATTTTCTCGTGAATAAGCATCAAGGAAAGAGCGAATGGAGTTCATATTTTACCCGCAAACAGTCATAATATGAGTATATTTTGTGCCCGCTATATTCGCTGGGGCTAATTCAGGTTCACTCCCCCGTTTGTATGATGTGCACGAAGTTTCAACATAATCATTTTCTCCACATAGACTTTTTGTTATTCTTCCTTCTGCCAGGCGACTTTATTCAACTGATAACGGACCTACAGTATTCAGAGGATGAAAGTAGGTACCGCTCTCCTTATTCCTCTTCCTTTACAAGATTTAATTAAACATAAGGTTGATCTACAGTAGTGAAAGATTCAGTGACTGAAAGAAACATTTAAGCTCTTATCTCATCTGTGTATCTGTTGTTGTTACATAAAGATTTCCATATATTATGTCCTTGCTTCATCATTGTTTCAACTCTTTCGGCAAAAGTATTTTTTTCTTTTTTCTTTTTTTAAATGCAAGGAAGAAGGAACCAAAGGCAAGAAGCCCTCAAATTTGTCCCTTCCAAGAAAAAGCAAAAACAAGATAAAAGAGAGCCAAATTCAAGTTCAGTTCATTTCGAGATGCCTGGACACAATGCGTTTGAAAGACGGAAGGTAATAGGTAGCAGAAAATACAGACAGGAGATAGTTCTAGAGGTGACCTGTTGTGTATGAAGGACTGGGAGTAACGGTTAACTCTTGCATTAGAGAGTTCGAAAAAAAGAGGGATGAGAGTTTGTCGCTAGCCGGGCGCTATGCATCCGCCATGGTGGTGGAGGGATGCAGGCAGACAGTTCAGAGGAGCAGCGACTGTTGAAGTAACAATAGAAAAGAGATAAAGACGAAAAAGTGCGATGAAGGGAAAGAGGTTGAAGGGAGTCTGTAAGAGGAGGAAAATTAATGAGATGAGAAGCCTTTGCCTCCACAAGCTGAAAAAACTGTATGCGGAGACCCCTCCCACACATGAGTTGTATTCTACATATGGGCGAATAAAACCGTGTATCGGGTCAACAACTGTGCAAAGGTAAAGAAAGCACCGAGTCGGTTTATCACACCTAATCTTAAGAGAGGTAATAATCTTTTCAAGATAAACCCAAAGAGAATGAAACCCCAAGTATGTTTAAAGATGATGCAGGATTGTGTTGGATATTGTTAAAAATTAGAGGATATTCCTGCAAAAGATTTTGAAGGGTTGAAAGATGTAAGAACTGAGTTATTGAATCATTAAAAACATCAAGATTACTTTTACCCAATCGGAGATATAAGCCAAGTCAGACATTGGGTGTGTCATAGTCTCATTCCTCATTTGTTCAAATAACTGTTGAAATGGACGCTGTAGAAGCGAATAGGAAGGTGAAGGGTGGAGTCATCAGCGTATGAGTGGATAGGGTTAGATGTACAGCTAAGAAGGTCATTGATGAATAAAAAGGAGAGAGTTTGTGATAGAACAAAGCCATGAGGAAGACCACTAATGATAGCTCTAGGAGAAGAATGGTGGCTGTCTACAACAGGAGCTACAGAGCGACCAAAAGGAAACTAAAGATGAAGGCACAGATAGAAGGAAAGACTCTGTAAGAGGGCACTTTGAAAATTTAAAATTTTCGCCAGACTCCATCGAAAGCCTTTGTGGTACCAAGTGCAATCGTAAAGCTTTCGCCAGTGTCCCGAAAGGGGGATGACCAGGAGTCCGAAAGGCAGGTGAGAAGATCACCAGTGGAGCATCCCTGGCGGAACTCTTACTTACGATTGGAAAGGAGGTTGTGATAAGAAAAATGCCTTAAGTTTTTTTTTAATAGATTCAAAAACTTTTGATATACAGGATATTAAAGCAACTGGGCGATAGTAAGAGGGCTGATAATGATCACCTTTCTTTGAAACAGGCTGAATGAGAGCAGACTTCTAGAAAGATGGAAAAGTACAAGTTGACAAAGTTTCCCTAGGCACGGTGTAAGCACAAAAGCACAGTTCTTGAGGACAGCAGGAGGAACTACATCAGACCCATATGCCTTGCTGAGGCCAGTAACGACAGAATATACATCAGTTGAACAAATTTTAATGTCAGCCATGACGAAATCGGGGGGGGGGATGGAATAAAAAACACACTGGAATCGTCTAAGGTGGAATTGGAGGAGAACGTCTGTGCAAACAGTTTTGCTTTTCAGTAGAAGAAATGGCAACAATGCCATCAGAGCTGAAAAGAGGAGAGAAGGATGATGAGGCAAAGTTCCAAGAAAGATTTCTAGCAAGGTGCCAGAAGAGGCCGGAGGAATTTAAGTTGGGGAGTTCAGAGCATTTACAGCAGTATGAATGAAATTATTATTAACAGAGCGAAGAACAGACTTAGTACAGTTCTGGACAGAAATATAAGAGATGAGATTCTAGGGTGGGTTGGCTCTGGTACCTTTTGTAGGCCCTCTTCTTGTTGTGGACAGCATTAGAACAAATGTGATTAAAGCAAAGTTACTTTGTCTTACTCACAGGATAAGAGAAAGGGATGTGTGCTTCCATTCCCGAGAGAATAACCTCCGAAATGCGTAAGGAACATATAGATGGCACTTGACCATGGAAGCAATAACCACTTCACGGAAACCTAACAAGTACTGCTTGAGGACCTCCCAACCAGCAGCTACAAAGTGCCACAGCCACCACTTCATGGGAAGGTCCACAAGCCGTACTGGAGTGATTGGGTAGGTTAAGATGATAACGTTATGATCAGAGGAGCCCAACGGAGAGAAACGATTAACACATAAGCAGAAGGATTAGTTGTAAGGAAAAGGTCAGATATGTTAGAACTCTCTCCAAGGCAGTCAGGGATATGGGTAGGGTGCTGTACAACCTGTTCTAGTTCTATAAGGATACCAAAGATGTAGACTTGTTCACAGGGTGGATTAGTGTAAGGAGAGGAGAGCCAAATTCGAGTAAACTTTTGAATCACCCAGAACGAAGATTTCAGAGAAAGGAGAAATAGATAGGATGTGCTTCGTCTTAAAGTCACGATCGTCGAAAAAATTTTCATAGTCAGTAGAATTAGGGGTTAGGTGAAGAGCACAGTTACTCGTATGTTTAATCAGAGAATGACAGGATAGCCGAAGTCAGAGAGTAGAGAATTTAGAAGATTCATGTTCAGGAACACGAGAGCAAGACCTGTTGTCATATACATATACATAACAGCCACCTTTGGCTTTGAATTGAGTATAGAGAAAGGTAGGATGCAGGGAAGGATTTCCTATCACTTGCCTAAGACAGCTCTGCCACTGTGAGGAGAGAAGGTGTGGTTTAGACGAGGAAATGTGGTGCTCAACAAAGAGAAAGAGGAAAGGCCGCGAATAATATAGAAATGAAGAAGTGAGTCAGACCGTCGTTCCAGGAATCTCGCTTGATCGTCACCGGGAGATGAACTTGGAGGCTGTTTGTTGGGGTGCCATTTTAACAAAATTTTGAATAGGAAGGTAGTGAGTAATGCGCATGTAGTTTGTTGTTGACAGAGTATTGGAGAGTTGCCTTCTTTCTGTGTTACTGAAACATGGCAAAAGTTTCGCAAAAGGGGTTGGTCAGAAGCAAGTCCCTACAGCTGTTGAAATGGGAGCTTCAGCTCTCCCTGTCGTCAGCTTTCCACCCACACTGGGAGCACCGCCCTGTTCGACTGGATCTATAGTCTACTCCCTAAGTATAAGAGCTCTTGTCTGCTTTTGTCGTTGAACATACTCCCTCTTATCTTTGAACATACATTTTTCCCCCTCATTATATGAACTCTTTTTTTTTTTTTTTATCAGGACATCCACTTATCATCATATTCACTTTAGTCTTCTGTTTGTTCAATATTTTCTCGTTGGTAAATCAAATTCATATCCGATAACTAGGGCCTTACTTTTCCCATGAGTATATCTACTTTTGCTTCATCAACACATCCTCTTCTCATTAATATTATCCACTCTTGTGTCGTAAGTTTATCTATCCTTGTCTCATTGTCTCATATATATATCCTTTCTTGTCTCATCAAATTGTCCTATCGTGTCACATAGTCCTATCTTATCCTAGCCACTCTGAAAACGTATTTATCGTTATAACAAAGGTACCACCGGATAACTGTATCCAATAATTTAATTCAGTTCTCGTATTGAGGAAGTATATTTAAGTTTGTATTTAAGTCATCCAGTTTAAAAAGCCTCTCATAAACAGAATCAAATCGCTCCGAAAAAGAAAGATTAATTATATAAAAGAAGTAAGCGAATTCGAGGGTTTAACTCATGACCATATCCATTCCTGTTTCATTTTTTTTTTTTGGAGGGGGGGAAGGGGAGGAGTAACTTTTGGAATGCAAAATCTATGCTGACTGGGGCAGGGAACAGTTTTAAGGCTGTTTCCTTCTACCCCTTTTGACCAGATCTCATGTGATTTTATTATTGCTATATTCGGTAGATCCTATTTCTTATGAGGACGATGCCAAATGGTGTGGTTAGATATATCATTCATTAATCATACGAACCACGTCTACAGTTCTACAGTTGTCTCTACATTAACAAGACAGAAAACAAGAACAGCGACAAGTTCGAGCCATACGACGTTTTACAACTTTATATGCACTAGCCGACAACCCTAAACCGCTACATTAAACAACAGAGATAAATGAAGCTGATTAACGTCTCTGTTAACATTCTACAAACAACTTAAAAAATCATCTCTGCTATCAAAATAAGATACTCTGATTCTACAAGTGAATTACAAGCAGGTGAGATGGTAACCAACATCAACTACAAGTTCGCACCATATGCCAAGAAATTACAAGTATACGCTGGACAAGTAATCAAAAGCCTACAGGTTAAGAAGAAGAAGAAAAGGAAAGGAAATAGGCGCGAACAAGCAACACAACAGAGAGTGAGGAGGCGCTGACAGTGGTGACGGGAAAGACAACGCAGCAACACCTAAGCCTGCATTCACCAGCCCTGACTCACCACTCACCTCACTCACCACACTCACCATTACTCACCGCTGATCCATCACCACGGCACTGAGTAAAACTAGCCTTTAATTAATTAAAAGATAAACATAAATCTGCACCTTGTTTGGCCCATCCTATTTCATGAAACCATTAATAATTTGCCCAGATGCATCTCTTAAAGGTTTAGGGGCCGTATTGATGCAAGAAGTGTGGGAAAAAAGTCAACCAATTGCATTCGCTAGCACACAAATAAAAGGTGCAGAGAAAAATTATTGCACTACAGACCTAGAGGTAGTTGCAGTGGTCTTTTCATTACAAATGTTTCGAGATTTCGTATATGGTTACGAAATTCACCTACACTGACTTTAGACCAGTCCATTAGTGGGCATGTTGCAAGAAAAACTCCTCTTTGGGAGGAGAGCAAGATGGAAATATACGGTTGAAAATTATAATGTACATATTCACTATATACAAGTCAAAATAAATTTAGCCACGGACGCATTATCTAGGAACACAACGACAGCTCATGTCGCAACATTAGCTCTAAAGGAAAAAATCCCCAACCATGACGGAATCTCGAAAGCACAGAAATTTGATCCAACGTGGTCGAAGGTTATATACACGTTGGACAGTGGCGAGGATATTCAATTACACAAGATACGTATACCACTTGAACAATTCACAACAGTCGACAATGCCTTATATAGGATGAACCCTAGATAACCAAATCATACAAGAAATAGCAGACAATTAGTGTTACCTAATGATATGATACCTCACATTTTAAGGATAATACACGATAGTCACATGCAGGACATCCTGGTAAAGATATAACGGTGAGACAAGCCCGGATGTTATACTACTGGCCATCGTTACGCAAAGACATGCAGAGTCACATAGACAGATGTGAGTCATGTGCGAGACACAAAGGCTACACATAAACACCTGCACCCATAGGGAAACATCCTTCACCTGATCAACCGTGGGACGTTGTTGCGGTTGACTTACTTAAGTTACCCATATCTTACAATAATAATCAGTATCTCTTCGTTGATACAGATCATTTCTCAAGATATGTGATTTTGGTTCCAATTAAGTATAAGACAGCAGAAACAGTGGCAGGGTAATCATAGACCATATTATCTATAGATTCACCACACCAAAGGTAATAAGTGATAATGGAAGTGAATTTAATTCTTAAATCTTGAAAGAAATATGTACACAATACTATGTAAAAAAGGTCAATGTCTTAGCTTACCATCCAGTATCCAGTGGGTTGGCAGAGAAACAAAACAAAAAATTGTTGGATGTGCTACGACACATTCTCAGTGAAAATTATGCAAGCTGGGATGATTGGATTCCCAGAGTGGAAGCATCAGTTAATTGTGCAATAAACAAGTCCATAGGAGACATACCCTATTTCATTATCTACGGGAAGGTGAAAATTTTCGTGTATACAGTTATGACGATTACCCTAAACTCCGTTTGCGTGAATTCCAAGAGATACCAAAATGGTGAAGAAACAATTGTCGTTGTCCAAGGAAGAAATGACCCAGCCATTTAAGAAAAAGACAAAAGAATCAACTATCAGCCTAGAAGATATTGCCTATGGTATCATTCACACAACAGACAATAAACTAACACAGAAATTTGTAGGTCCATGCAGAGAAATTAAAAGAACAGCCAATAAGGTAGTAATTAAGTCACTGTCGAGTGGTGAAGAAAAACAAATTCATGTTGATCATTTAAAAAGGGCATCAAGGAATTTAGCCAGCAATTATGTAACTTCGGGCACCACCGAAAAACTGAACACAAGCGATGAAAATAAACTAGAAGAAATTGATACATACAGAAATAAATTGAGATGGCATAACAAATAAACAAAAATAGGTGCAACTGTGGCTACAAATGCCACAATACAGCATTTACATGATCTAGGTATCGATTTAAACTCCTTCTACAAGTGAAAGAAGGAGCAAAGTTATTGTTCTCCAAGAGCAAGTTGATAATATGCATCATCACTATCATCGACCTCAGCATGACTGGATTAGCTAATTAATAGATTTTTTTTTTCGGTAGGTAACGATGAGGGAGGGGACTTATACCATGGATTCTCATTTATATAGCAAGAGGATCAGCTCACTTAGAACCTCAATATATAATAAAGCAAGGATGCCTTATAGCCCCAACGGCCTCGATAGCAACTGTGAGATATCATGAGTACTGAAAATAATTTGGACATCTTATATGAATTACAGGTATTATTGAAGAAAATTGCTAAGCCACTGAGGACACTGTAAGCAATGATAAGAAGCTCTGCTTCAGAAGCTCATAACACGAAGGAAGTGGAAAATGGAAATTAGATCGAGCAATGACTACCCTGCTCATCATGATCCAAGATATCCTATCTCGTGAAACTGAGACACATAGGAACATGAACAATATCACACATACACGTTAGAGGCGCGATTTGTTCGACCTGGGTGGTGCAATTCTGGGGAATATTTTTGGATTGGCTACAGAAAAAGATATTCAAGAAATAAACAACAAATTTAATAAGATAGCTCAGGTATTAACACATCAACATAATCTAGTTGACAGTCAAAACACGACAATGATGGCAAATTGTGAAAAATCTCAGAAAGTCAGAAATGATAACTCAGAGAGTGTGGACCAATTAAATACAATGGAAGGAAACATGACACTTTTCAACACTTCTCATTAGTCATGGAAAATATTGACATACTGTAATGATACTTCAGATAGACAACTCCAAGGCTCGTTATCAAGCTTTGATGAAAGGTGTTGCAAATGATGGTAAGGGCAGGATTACCATTAACTTATTTCCAGTTCACGATCTACGTCAAACTATCAGTCAAGGCATACATACACATGATTTGTAGCCCTTGTTTCGGGACAGGAATCTCATGCTATATTATCCATATTTAGAAGCCACTCTAACGCCAACATCCGTAATAGTTCATGTACCATCCATAACAGATAATCTGTTCACAGTCTGTCAAATATACCCTTTTCCTTCTAAGAACAATGACACCTTGGTCATCATCAACATCAACACCGACACCGAACTCATCATGGTCTTCAGGAGCACTGTCACTTTCGCTAGTGTCGTACATCCTTACATGTCGTTTACCTTTGTCCTGAGCACATTTTCACGTTTCAGCCAACTGGAACAGTCCCTAAGAAATGGCTATCATAGGAAATCATGACATTCATCAGCACTGTAACTTCTCGTTTGCTCCAGATAAACTCACCCATCATCAGTGCATCGGCCATTTATAGTTTTTCTACTTCACTCATAACACGTCACTTTTCGTAATTTGTCCAGATACACCACCATCTCATACTTCAGCATCAGAACTATACATTGCACCTGACCATTGCGCTGTCCTTACACCATCTGTGTCCACCTAAGCTACAAGCAATCACTATGCCATCCTTAATGACACACATAAACACTTCCAACCATTGCCTAAGATGGATTTAAACATAAGCACAAATATTAGGCTGACATCATCTAAGTCTGTAACTATGCAAATAATCAAACAATGAAGCCATGGGAAGAACTGAGTATGATTATGTTCAATCCATATTATGTGTATAGCCCAGCTCCATTTGTCTTCATAATCTTCTCCATTATATTGACATCCCTTAGCATTATCAGGTTTATATTTAAGCTCACTCTGGGCTAAATATAGTCGCATAGCTTCGTCTGGAATAGAATGCTAGAAGTGTTGTGACTATGACAAGGTTTATGATGATTGAGTTAGATATCTTTAGTTTCAATGTCTCACTGTCAGTTGCAAAAAATATTGCGATTCAAGACGGATCAATCAGAGAAGGCAACACCCGAACCTCATAGTCGTTCATAGGTCGAATATCCTGCCCTGTCTGTGACCTTGACCACAGATTGTTCTCAAATACTGCTAATTTCACCCTTGCCTGACTCTTAACGCTTTCACCAGCTCAGTCCAAACTGGATCAAAGGGAGCTTATGCTGACCTCGTCCTGTGACCTGTTGTTCTCATAACTGAACTACTGTTCCTTTGGCTGACCCTAAACTTTCTGCCATATTTGACTTAGTCGAATAAAAACTTTGAGTAAAAAAAACGTTGAACATTTCATCTTGGCCACAGATTTTTACTTTAGACAGATTGACCTCTGAGATGAACCACTTTATATTGTCCTGCCCCTCAGTCCTTACACCAAGATTGAACTAAACGGGATCAAAACTCGCTGAATTGTCTTTGCCTTTGACCTACGACCGGTGCTTTTTTTTTACTGTTTTTTTTTTTTAAAATAGCTAACATTTAACTACTTGTTCCATTGATGGCAGTCATCATTTATGCGATATTTGGTGTAATTCTGTTCACATAAAAAAAAAAAAAAGACAGATAGAATGACAAACCCAGATAACTGAACCGAAGTAATCACATAACCACTCTTTGCATTTATGCTAAGAGGATATCAATGTTCCACATCCAGACCTAAACTAGTTAAAAAGTCGGAGGGGGGCTAGAAAGCAACTTTTACTGATGAGAATCAATCAGTGGACACAAAAAG
>JAGKTI010023256.1:0-14891 GCA_018397915.1 Birgus latro
TTTGGAATTAATAGAAATATGAAACAGAAACAAAATAAGTATAGACTATGGGTACTTTTATTTTAAAGAAAATGTGATTTTTTAAAAACTATTTTTGATGCTGATTAGGTTTATGCAAGTATGGAGTTAGTTTTGTAGTCTGGATGGTGTAGTGTGTGCCAAAAGTGAGGCAAAAGGTGCTATTTTTTGTCTGTTACCAGATTAGGGTGTTCCTGTGTGTGCAGAGACTAAACCACTGCAGCCCAAATTTGATACAGCCTAATATTAGCGTCTCGCAGGAAGGGAGAAGTATGAAGGGAAGGGAAGGTTTTACATCCAAGTATTCACCACGAGAATACCTCATACGTTGATGAAATGCTTTTGCAAAAACAAGAAATATGCAAAATGGACAAATTCAGTACACAAGATGTGTATTTATATATAAGAACATCATAATTGTGAATTTTCCCCTCATTTTGAAGTTGTTTATTCCTGTATCAAACTGTCTTTGTACTCTGGTTGGTACAGCGTGTGTCGAAAGAGAGGAGAAGGAAGCTATTTTAGTCTGTTTCCAGATAACAGGCACAGCTGTGTCTGTTTAGGGACATCCCTCACGGTTACAATACAACAAGGCCAGAGAGTACTATGTGGTACTAGGGAAGGAGCGGGAAGGTATGGTGAGGTTGTAAGTTATAGCTGTAAGTACAATACAAGAGGAAAATGAATATTTTCCTTACAAATGCCATAAAAAAGAACAATACAATATGAAATGGCCAATCGGCGGAGCGACCCCGATACCACAGCCCCAGAGGGAGGACACGGGGAGGTGACACCCACCCCAGGAGGGGGCCACGGGAAGGTTGACAGGTGCTCCGCGCTACACCGCCCTGTATCACCTGTGGCCCTATGCCCCTCTTACTGCCAGCCAGACCCCCAGGAAGTGCACTGACTCAGTGCATTACCCTCCAACCAGGGAAACACTCACCAGACTCGGGGTGGGACTGACCCTCACACAGTCCCAAGTAGGCCCTAGGATACAAAGTCCACTGGACCTGAGGCTAGAAAAGGGAGAGAGACCACTGGTCCTCAAAAACCTACTGTACCAAAGGGGAACAGCGGCGCAGTAAAGGCAACCAGCCCTACTGTATGAGAGTCCACCGGACCTCTTTCTTACATCACTCACTGTAGGAAGCATGCGTTTTGCCACGTCAGCCAGACGACCCTCGCGTGTCCTCCTGAGGAGGTTAGTGGAGCCCACCAGACATACAGGGGGAGAGACCGTCTACTGGTCGTCCCCCAGCTGCAACTTTCCCCCGGCAGCAGGAGAGCGGCAGAGTCCACCGGACATACCGCAGTAGTCGAGAAGTCCATCGGACTTCCTCCTCCTGTTGTCCCCGGGCAGTAAGGACCTGTCGGACTGAAGGAGAGTCCACCGGACCTCTCTTGTCCACTCACTCGGGATGGAGCCTGGGTAGAGCCCTCTGGACCTACAAGGCGGGAGGAGAGTCCACCGGACCTCCTTCCTTTGCCCCGGTGTGGAGTTCCAGCAGAGTCCCTCGGAGCTACCAGGTCGAGGGAGAGACCACCGGTCCTCCCTCCTCCACTAGCTTGGAGGCTCCCTGTGAGGGCATTGTCTCTGGCTCAGCCCGGCCCACCAGAGGCCGAGTGAGACACCCCTCTGGCTCCTCCTCCTCCACGAAGGGCGGAGACTGCTCCCCAGCAGACCTACTGACAGACAGTGTCTGGAGTGAACCCGTGGTGAGCCTGGGTGTCTTGTCCCTGCAGCCCAGCCCCCGACGCCCCCAGCAGCTGACAGACTCCCCCAGGGTGAGAGGCCGAAGACGACCCCTGATGGCCTTCCCCTACTGACGAGACCGCAGCCCCAGGACTTCGAGGGCTGCCCTCCAGACGACCCCAGGCCCGGACTCTCCTCCCAGACTCCCACTGCGGCCAAGGGCAGACACCGGGCAGGGTGCCTCTTAGCCCTGTTTGGCCCCAGTCCTGAGGGCCCTCGCACCCAGACGGCCCCAGAAAGGACAGGGTCACACAACACGCCACCCCCCAGCCTACACCGGGCTCCTGACTTCGCCACACGAGGCCCGCGCCCTTATCGAGAGCACACCCCTGACGGCCCGCGCCCTTATCGAGAGCGCACCCCTGACGGCCCGCCCCCTATGCCGGGCCAGCACCTGCACCTACCGGTGCCGTGACCTCAGTGTGTCTCAGTGACTAATGCAACAACTGAGTCCTCTCCGAGTATTATAGACCCAGAGAGTGTACTCCCCTTACCAGAGTGTCGTGACCCCTGTGTAATATCCACACCCTCCCCCTTGGGCAACCCAGAATCTCGTGACCCTGTGGAAACTCAGTGCACATACGAAACATAAGTGACGCCCTTCCCATGTGTAACCTTGTAAACCCTCTTTTTCGATATTGTGAACCCTCTTTTTCGATACTGTGACCCCTGTATATAAAGTGTACTGTGCTGACTCTCGACCCTTGTGTAATATCTGTGCCTCCGTAATAATGTCATGACCCCTGTGTAATATCTTTGCCCATAAGTAGTGTTATAACCTGTGTAATATCTCACCTGGGAGACATAGTGTTGTGCTATATATGCTCTGTGTTGTTCCACATACAGAAATGACATGTGTACATGTAGTGTAAAAAGCACTGTATCTGACTGTAAGGTAATAAACGTGAAATACTGGTTAGCCTGTGTTTGAGCCCTATCCTTTGTCTGCCTGCTTTAGCCCGGTCCTGAACAAAAGAACCCAAGCACAAGCCAGTATCCTAGCCCAAGTAGTTGGACTAAGGATATGCTGCATAATACAATACAAGAAATAATTACAAATATAATGAGTCAAGGAAAAAAATACTTACCTTTACGTTTGTAGGGTTGTTGTGCATTGTAGAGTGGGCAGCAAGCGAGCGAGCGCAAAGGATGCTTATCTTTCTCCTCTCCTTTCCCAGGTCAAAAGCAAACTTTGATAAACAGTCACTGTCCAGGAAACAAACTGTTTTTTGGCTTACTTTCCTATTCTTACTAATACTAAAACTTATTTTCTTAGACAGTCTTACACTACCGCACTTCCTTAGTCATACTTACTACTGTACATTATCATTAACATATATGTAATTTTGTAAACAGTAGGAGGTGGAGCATCGACTTCATCCTCGGAGTCATCATCCTCTTCGTTGTCTTCTGTTAGTGTAACGTCCCACTCTTGTCTGCTCGTCTGACAGGTCATCAGTGCCACTTGCACGGTCTCTATTGGACAGAATGTGGTCTTCATCGTTCCCCATCCTTGGGAAAAAGTTCAGCCTTGATTTCAGGCCTCTTAAGGCCCTGGCGTGAGCACAGAGGCTGGTGGTGCAGGAGGGTGCTGGCCTTGCGGGAAGCAAAGAATGGACGTCCACAATGTCTGTCTCATGAGCTGTATGGACCACCTGAGTGTTTTAGAGGGCAGAGTAGGTCAGTGTCAGCATCTCCCAGACCTTTGTACCCTTCTCATAATTGTTTACAGATTTTGACAGACCACGTTAATTCGACACCGACAATAGGATGGTAAAACTTCGATCGATGCCGGTGGCCACTGAGAGGGGAATTTAACACAGAAAAGGCTTTTATCACCCTGAAAATAGTCAGAAAAATACAGAAAAGAAACTAGGGGAATATGAATTGATTTGGTAAGGTTTTTCTGCTGCTTATAGCAAAGTGTACATTTACCTAGCAGTGGAAGCCTAATGGGAACTTTCATAAACTTACAAAGGTTGCAAATTTTCGCCTGATAACTTCTGTCTACCTATCTGTCTGAAGCCAGACACCATAATCCCATAGTAGTTGTTTGTCTTTGAGTTAGTTGTTTTATGGGGAGGGGCACTAATCTTCCGCCAACCCACTTGTTGACACGTAGGGACCACGCGTGGGTTAGTTATATGGTTACCACAGCACTGTAAATGGTTTCCAGGCTTACAGGAAACCATCAGACCTGTCACGCAATGTAAAGCCACCTGAAAATGAAAGAAGAGTAATAAAAGGTGATAGGAACGATGAGGGAAATAGGAAGAAAGGAGGGGAGACACAGAAAAAGAATGATAAATGTGAAGGAAGAAGTAGGTCACACTACATCAAGTGAGTGAATGGTGGCTGCCACCTAGATAACTTAGTCTGAAAAGTAAAAATGAAGTCGAGTAAACAACTGTTTTTTTATG
Organism: Birgus latro; assembly: GCA_018397915.1. Lineage (NCBI taxonomy): Eukaryota > Metazoa > Arthropoda > Malacostraca > Decapoda > Coenobitidae > Birgus > Birgus latro. The sequence goes on from JAGKTI010023256.1 coordinate 4,195, forward strand.
TGTTTCCTTTATCAATTTCTTCATAAGAATAATTTTATGGACATATTTGGGGGAGGCAGTGGCGCAATCAGTAGAGAGGTGGTCCGCAGTCCCGACGGACCCAGGTTCAAATCCCCGCTGGGGCAGGGAATAGTTTAAGGATTTGAATTTCAGTAAATCAGGCTTTACTGATCTACCAGAAGACCCGCCGACATGTCGTAAAATTACTCCCGCTAATACCAATACACCAGTCCTGTATGAGACAGCCCTAGCATGTATTCAATATGGACGGTGGGTGTTAGCGCCGAAGTGGTGACTTGTAGAGGTGTATGGTATGTAGGAGGACTGCTGGGCCTTGATAGCAGGCTGTATAGCCTATGCCCAGAGTCGGGGGAAAAAAAAGAAGTAAAATGAGGAAAAGAACCTTCAGTATGATAAAGTTGAAGGGAATCAGTAAATTGAACCTAATATACTTCTTATGCTACGTACTCAGAGCTCAACTTCTTGCTCTCTGAGTATGAGTCTTNNNGTTGCATAAATGAAGGACTGGGAGTAACGGTTAACTCTTGCATTAGAGAGTTGGACAGAAAAGGGATGAGAGTTTGTTGCTAGACGGGTACTACGTGCCCGTCGTAGAGGTGGAGGGATGCAAGCAGACAGTTCAGAGGAACAGTGACCATTGAGGTAGCGATAGAAGAGAGATAAAGATGCAACAGTGCAGCGAAGAGACAGAGGTTGAAGGGAGCCAGTAAGAGGAGAAGAGTTAATGAGACGAAAAGCCTTTGACTCCACCCTATTGAGAAGAGCTGCATGTGGAGAGCCTCCCCACACATGAGAGTTGTACTCCATACACGGGCGAATAAAACCCGTGTACAAGGTCAACAACTGTGCAGGGGTAAAGTAAGTTCTGAGTCGGCTTAGCACACCTAATCTCTTGGAAGCAGATTTCACAAGGGATGTAATATGTTCTTCCCAAGACAAATCCCGAGAGAATGAAACCCCAAGCACGTTCAAGGATGATGCAGGACTGAGCTGGACATTATTAAACATTAGTGAGTAATCCTGATGAAGATTTTGTTGGGTTGATAAGTGTAAGAACTGAGTTTTTGATGCATTAAAAATAACAAAATTATTTTTACCCCAATCAGAGATACGAGCCAAGTCAGACATTAGGTATGCCATAGCCTCATCCCTTTTTTGTTGAAGTAACTGCTGAGATGGAGGTTGCGGAAACCGAATGGAAATGTGAAGTGTTGGATCATCAGCGTATGAGTGGATAGGGTTCTTTCTAAGACCCGGCCTAAAGCATGCAACCAAAGGAACAGGGCTCAAACACAGGCTAACCAATCTTACACGTATATTACCACACAAAGATACAAGCACAGGCCACAGTACAATGACACAGACTAAACACAGTATTAGTACACAAGAATAAGAGTTGGACTGCAGGAGACCAGGTTGTTGCAGCTGTCATACAGGTGTGGGAGGCGTCCTGTCAGGTGTGTGCTCTCGAGAGAGGTGCATGTCCCTTGTTATGTGCTGAATCGTCCAGTGTGGGCTGCGGGGCGGCGTAGAGGGAGGCCTTTCTCTGGTGGGGCCTTGGTGTGTGTGGCGGCCCTCGGGACTGAGGCCAAACAAGGGAAGCAGGCACACTGGTCTGCACCTGCCCTTTGAGGAGGAGGACGGCTCGCCGGTTGGTCTGGGCAGGTCCCGGCTGGGAGTCCTAGATGCGTCCTTTAGTGGCTGGGAGGTGCGGTCTCGCCGGCGTCGGGAGGCCGTCAGGGTCTGCCTGGGGCGTCTCTTCCTCAGGAAGTCTGGCAGCAGCTGGTGAGGTCAGGGCGCTGGCTGCAGTGAGCACACTCCCAGGCTCACGATGGGGCCACTCAAGACACTTTCCAACAGGGACTCCACTGGGGAATGAGCTTCGCCCCTTGGGGTGTGGGGGGAGCGAAAGGGGCATCCCACTTGGCCTCTGGAGGAATGAGGTGAGCTAGGGGCGTTGCCCTTGAAGGGAGCCGCAGGGGTAGCAGACGAGAGAAGTACGGTGGACGTTTCCTCCCCGTCGGGCATGGTGGGCGCCGCCGCAGTTCTGCTTTGCCCTGGGAAGGCAGGTAAGAACGTCCTCTCCCCGGCAAGCACGGTGGGCACTGCTGCGGTCCTGCTTCCGGTGGGAGCTGCAGACGAGGGAAGTACGGTGGACATTCCCTCCCCAACGGGCACGGTGGATGTCATCAGGGTCCTGCTTGGGTTTGTAGGTAAGGGAAGTACGGTGCACATTCCTTCCCCAGTGAGCACAGTGGGCATTGCCATGGTCCTACTTGGGACTGTGAGAACACAAGTCCCACTCCAATCCTGGCGAGTGCTAGTGTGGTGGGGGTGGCGTATCTTCCGCAGGCTCCACTGAGGGGAAGAGGGGCGCATGGTGACGGGGAACATAAGCCCGTCTTGTCCGGGCCCTTTATGCGCCCCCCCCCCCCCCCCCCCACCCCCCCTTGAGGTGGGTATTTCATCACTGCCACGTGCCTCTATGTGGTCTCCCCTTGGGGTGGGTATTTCATCACCGTTGTGCGCCTGACTGTGGTCCCCTCTTGGGGTGGGTATTTCAATACTGTCTAAAACCTCGGGACAAATATTGTTCATAGCTTTAAACAGATCATGCACATTCTCAGCCGTGTCTTTTAATATAATTTTAATCAAACTTGATCTTCAGACATATGTGTCTATACATATTACTCACATAAAGTCTTTGGCTGCAATATGATGACAGGGATCAGATGAAAATTATGTGCACATGCCCGCATAAAGCCTTGTTGTTGTCTTCCTAGAAACATTGGTACTTGAGATTTAAGTCTGTGGCTTCGTCTTTGCATGATTCCGGCTCCATAAATTATGTTTTTCTAAATCTTATAGCAAGTACATTCTCTTCAGCACTTGCCAGATGAAACATTTATTTTATAACTAAATGATAAGCATTTAAAATTAAACATGCAGCAAGACTTCTAATAGTACGTGACGAATGCTTGCGGACCATTTGTCATTTTATGCATGCTAGTAACTGTTTTGCAGTATTTCACTTCGTTAATCATATATAGAAAACTGGTATAATTATAACAGTATTGAAGAATTTATGTATTGTTCATCACCAAATATTATGGAAGGGATTTTAGAAAACGTGACTGAGCTTGCCGGAAGGAGTTGATCGAGTTCCATATTGAATTACCAGGTGACCAGTGGCAACTCCTCAGTTTGTGAATGCCCCCACTGGAGGCATTGAAATCTAACGGGGGACAGAGCCCCCCAGACCCCAAGTGATTATAACCTACCACACAGCATGCAAACCAAAATGTGCATTAGGTATAACTTGCACCATAATGTATCGTGCATAAGAATTTTCGTTAATCATGGTGCATTCGGTAATCACCACACGACTAAGTAGGTGCGATCACCGAGCACATCTTTATGTGCATCACACAGGAGATATGCATTAAAATATGATACAAGGTAGCAAACAACTCTCGATGATTAAAAAAAAAAAAAAGGTAAACTCTAAGGTATTGTTATGCCGGCAGGAGTAGGTTAGTTTTTCGTATCTGGAGATATGAGGAACATTCTAGAAATCGTTATGTCATAGGATTTTGTCAATGGTTTTTATCTGGAGATGAGAGGGACATACTAGACACTTCGACATGTCTGTCTGATTTTTCTTTTTCTCTTGCCATAGGAATTAGTTCTTGTCGTCAGTATTATTGTGTATTGTTAAGTGCATTATTGTGTGAGAAAATGTGAGGTGTCCCCTACGCTGTAGCATATTCTTGGCTGTGCTGGCAATGAGTCAGAAAGTGAAACTGACAGAGGGAGTTTTATGTGCAGCAGCCTGGCCGCAGCCCGTCAGTGAGTCAGGTGCAGTTAGTAAGCGAGAGCCAGTTAGGCAGTGAGAGTCAGTAGCGGATGGACGGTGAGAGAGAGTCAGTGACAGAGTTAGTAAGCTAGACGGTGAGAGTTAGTGAAGAACGGAATAGTCAGTCACAGGGTCAGTGAATGAGTCAGTCAGTGAAGGGACCGTGAGTGAGTAGTAGTGAGTAAGGACGGAGGCTGCATGAGGGAAAGAAGCAAAAGTATTTTGCGAGTGTGTACCGCAGCTGTGCCAAGGAGAAAGAAAACCCTGAATTGTTGGGCAGCCTTTGATTAACGTCTTGGCCTGTTTTTATGTCGTTCTTGACGTTCTTACGAACCCTGCGATGCAACAAACTGGTGTCAGAAGTAAGGATACATTTTGAGAGATGGAGACTCGTGGACCAGCCACCAAAACGGCGAATGTATACCTCTGGCAGACATACTCACAGGGTTGGAAGCACAGCAAGAAGAATGAAATAAAAATGTAGGGCAAAAGAAATATTACGAAGAAAAAAAAATTATGAAGAACAAAAGAAATATCAAAACAAAAGAAACATCAAGATAACAAAAAGAAGCCCAAACACAACACTACACAAGAGTAGAGGAACAGCTAAGTGAGCAGAGACAGAAGCTTCGCCAGCTATGTGAGGAGCTGCAGGATGGGACAGGAAAGTGAAGCGACGACAAGAGGTGGCAGACAGTGAGGTAAAGAATACGTGACCAGGTAAGAGAAGTGAGGAAAGAGGTTTCCTGTATAGTGGAGGACAAAGGGAAAAGTGAAATACAGGAAGTGAGTAACAGGAGTGAAGTCCCTAACAGTGTTTGGTTGAGGGTCAGCACCCAGCACACCTTTTAGATGCTAGTGACAAGTGCGTGGAGAGGGATAGCGAAATTGAGGGAGTCGAGTGCTCAGTGGTCATCAAGACAGGATCAGAGAGGACTTTGGCGCAGCTGGATGTGGTGGGTCACTGGCACTTTCCAGATACTTTGTAGTGGCAGCGTGGAGTGGCAGGGTGCTGTGCTGGGCTTGGGGTGCTGGTGGGTGTCAGGATGCAGCGGGGAGAATATGGAAGAGAGTCTGGCCATGTGTGGTGTTTACATCGGGGACCCCTGCCTCCTGGGTTTGGATTGCCTGGTGTCCTGCCATTGCCTGCTTGACTTTCATTCACTGTGACTGAGGCTAGGAGAAGGGTGTGTTCCACTGAGGGCTGTGGAGCATGGAAGTCTCCTATAGATGACCAGATGCACTGCAGTTATCTTCCTTGAGTCAGAGATGCTACTGTCCTGCAAGATCACCAGCATGCTGCACACTTCTCTTGGGAGGGGTGGAGCACAGGAGCAATGGCATGACAGAAGAGGAAATGATGGCGGGCAGGACCTTAGTTGACACTACTGCAGAAGAACCCGCTGTCATAGCCAACTTTTCACTTCGTCCTAAGAAGATACATCAGGGCACAGTTGTGAGGTTGTGCCAACAAGTTGATCAGCAGCTACTAAGCAGTGCATGCAAGAGGATTATGGTTAAGCCCCAAAAAGAACTACCGGACCACTTTGCCAGGAATGCCCAGTGTCTGGAAAAATGGAAGAGGCTCTTGGTGAAGTACACTGACGTATTTTCTACAGGAGACCTGGGCCTGGGAAGTACACTTGGATTGATGCAGAGAACCTGTTGGACACCAGAGATGAAAGGAGTGCCCAGGAGAGTGATGGAGTCATTGACAGCACTGATGAACACTGTGGAACCTAAACAGCAGAGGCGACGGCGATGACCCGTTAGTCTGAAAGTTTTTCCTGTATAAACTTGTTTATAGGTAAGATCTGGCAGCTGTGTTGGGGATGACATGGCTTTGGGGGAGCAGCTGTGTTATGCTATAGGGTTAGGTTAGTGGTTTATATCTGGAGATGTGAGGAACATTCTCGACACTTCAATAGGTCTGTTTGATTTACTTTTCTCTCACACTATAGGAATTAGTGTTTGTCATCACTGGTATTGTATACTGTTAATTTCAGTGCATTACTGCATGAGACAATGTGAGTTCTCTTCTAGGCCTACAATGTTGTGGGCTGGGCTGGAAGTGGAGTCAGAGGGGTATTTAGAGGAACTGCCCTGGCTGCTGGCAGTGAGCACAGCAGTCATTCAGTGAGCCAGCAGCAGTTAGTCAGTGAGAGCCAATCAGACTGCGAGAGTTGGAGAGTCAGTAACAAACAGTCTTTGAGTCAGATAGCCTAGTCAGTGGTGGATCGAAGGTGAAAGAGTCAGTGACAGAGTTAGTTAGCCTGACAGTAAGAGTCAGTCAGTGAGTCAGTGAGTGACAGGCAGTCAGTGAACAGATGGTAAGTAGTAGTGACGATAGAGGTAGTGCGAAGGAGAGAAGCGACAGTGTTTTGCAAGTGTGCGTCAGCTGTGTCTAAGACTAAAATTTAATTGTTGAGCGGCCTTTGATTGACGTCCTGGCCTGCCTACGCGTCGTTCTCAATGTATCTACAAACTCTGCGTCGTTCTTGACGTTTCAACAAACTCTAAGGTGTAGCAATACGTGCAGTATGAAGTACAGTGATGGAGCCTCCTATTTAAGAACATTTTTAGAGACATTTAATTATAGCCCATGATATATGGTGACTTATTAGAAATTTCAAGGGATCCTGCCAACTCTTAATTTCTAAAGGTATTTGGAAAATAATGCAAGACTATACTCAGGTTTTTTTTTTTTTTTAGACAAAGATGCACTTAACAGGTTGGTGATGATTGGCAGAATGCAACATTATTTATTATTAATTGACAACATATATATGAGGGGGAAATTTGAGTTAGTAAATGTTATTTGGACATGTTCTATTCAGCCAACCTGCCAAGTGGCCTCAATAAAATAAAAAAAACAGAGTATAGTCATATTTTCATAGGATTTCTTTTCTGTTCTTAGTGTTGTAGCTTTGACCATTACATATGCAAGAGTAAGATATCACTGTAATTCTTTGGCTCCCTCCAGATCATTGGAACACCAAAGTGAAAACATCTTATTGTTCCTTTTTTCATAGCCTTAGTTCTTCAACACATATACAGCAGACTTAATGGGGATCCCAAGATTTGTCCTGGTTTCCAAGTTTCACTCCCAAGTATGCATACTATGCTTGCTGTAAGTCTGCAATATTTCTCTACAGTTTACTTATGACAAATTAACTAAAGGGGTAACTCAAACTGTCCCGACAGTTAACAACCTCATGTAGCCAATGTCAGATACACTACAGCTGACTCCAAAACAAATAATAAAGTACAATGAATTCCTCTACAAAAATAAAGCTCATTCATTTTCATGCCAATACTAATCACAGTACTGTATGTAGTGTTTAGTACGTCCAACCAATACTAAGACAAGATGTACACTGACATTTCTTTGATTCCCCTTCCAGACCTCTTTTTTTCGTCTGTTGATAATAATGTTTAATCCTATTATAAGGCAAATAAAGGCGCCACATTCACATTTGGATCTAATTTAATGGGCGAAACTGACTGTGCTGCCCTGCGAGACTTAAGGCACGTATTGGCGAGAAAGTTTAATCCCGGATCGAGATAAAGTCGATCCTGACAGCTGATCCTGTTTTGGCGAGGCACAGTCTTGGTCCTGGATTGGAATGAAAGATGATCCCGGATCGATCTGAGGCAATCCACCTCCCCAAGGTGGACTGAACTGGGCGATCCTGGATAGTGACGTCACACCAAAACAAATTAGTGTCAGCTCCTACATTGTGAGTGCCGTATTTACTTGTTTTATTTTTTATAACATACTGCTAAAATTATGCTGCCAGTTACTAAGATGGGTATAAGGGGCTCAGCTGTGTCTGGTTTCATCAGTATTGGGACTGTATTGCTGAAAATGAGAGGACAGTTACTGCTGACCAAGTAATCCGTTTGAATTTTCAACCGCCATCGTTTTGTTTACAATCAGGTGGGACAGTGGGGTGTCGCCATGGCAACGGGACAAGCCGATCCGAATTGCTGGACTGTTTTGGTATGGCCTTTCTGGGTCAGCAATCCGCCTCGATCCTAATCTGATCCCACTGACCTCGCCAAAACAGGCCTTTAGGCCAGAACCTGATCAGCTTAAATTTTTCTAGACTCAGTGATTTCAGAATCTAATTTTGTGAACAGATTATATGTTATAGTAATATTTCAGCATATTTTTAAAATTCAGCATATGGAAAATGACAATAAACAGGCAGTAAACCTTGATTTTTTTTTTTCCACTTTCAGTGTCGTCTGCTGCCTAGTGGCGAGCCGAACTCGGTCCTAAGCCCGAAATAGTAACGTAACTGTGGTAACTACTTCTGTGTGTCTGGGTAGACTCATGAGATTTGACAAGACCATAAACCATTCAAATCACTAAAATACTCGATGATGAAAACTATCACACACATGAATGAATACTTCTGACTCGCCATTTTGCATATGCGTAAATTGATGTTCCATCCAGTAGTCTCTTACACTCAGTCATTTTGTTAAAGAGCTCAGTGGAGTTGGCTTTCATATCCACAATCGTTCATATTTATGAGTAGCAGTTCTTTACTGAAGCTTGTCGTTGCCTTAGTTTTCTTAAATATAATATTTAACAAAAACCGCCACTTGACATGTTTCCACTCTTCATAGGCGACCGTCCCCTGTTGAATGAGCTTGATTTAACTACTGTACTTCATTCAGTCCCATGACGTAAATATTTTATTCATCTCATCAGTTTTGTTCACCTTTAGGAAGACTGAACTGGGTGATGATAAGGCTTTCATTAATGCACTACAATATGAGGGTGTTCTAAATAAAGTAATCTGGTCGTAGCAATAATAAAACGATAGGCTTATCATCGGATTAAAAAGTTAGGCTCCTGACATCACATCTTTCAGAACCTCAAACTGGATCTTACCTGATGTTCATTTGTTACAGCCCAAGTGATTTATTTTACCATCCCTTCCATAACGTGAAGGAAGGAAGGAATATATACATGAGAGGGCCGTCAAATATAAATGGCACTTTAGACTTGATACTACTTTCTTTTCTGTATAGATTGATGTTTTCTTGCACGTTAAATGATGCGAAAGTCGATATTAAAACGATGTACATACATTTTGTTTCTTCAAATTTCAAAATGTTACTTTTTATTAACTTTTTGTTGGCAGCTTTTTATTGAGATGTCTATGAAATGAGAAATACCCACCCCGACGGGAGACCACGGAGGGGGTGGCGCAATACTCACCTCACAAAGGAGCCACGGACAGGGTGTTGAAACACCCACCCCAGAAGAAGACCACAGGAAGGCAAATAGGGCACACGTAGGTTCCATCCTAGATGGGCCTATGTCCCCCACTACCTTGCACCCCTCTTCCCCTCAACAGAACCCGGTAAAAGAATGCAGTCGCAGCAGACCACTCGCCAGAATCAGGGTGGGACCTGTGCTCTCACGGTCCCCAGTAGGCCTGTGGCAACGTCCACTAGACTTGCCTTCCCTACAGACCCCACCGAGAGGAGGACCGCGGCAACGTCCACCAGACTTGCCCGGAAGAGAACGTCAACTAGATTTCCCTCGCCTGTTCTCCCAGGGTCGAGCAGAACTGCAGCAACATCCACTAGACCTGCCCGGGAGGGAACGTCCACTAGACTTCCCTCGTCAGTAGCCCCTGCTGGGAGCAAGACTGCGGTAACGTCCACCAGACTTGCCCGGGAGGGAACATCCACTAGACTTCCCTCGTCAGTAGCCCCTGCTGGGAGCAGGACTGTGGCAATGTCCACTAGACTTCCCTCACCTGCTATCCCTGTGGCTCCCTCCGAGGGTAGCATCCCTTGCTCATCTCACCCCTCCAGAGGCTGAGCAGGACGCACCTCTCGCTCCCCTTGCACCCCTAGGGGCGGAGCTTTCTCCCTAACAGAATCCCTGTTGGAGAGTGTCTGGAGTGGTCCTGTCATGAGTCCAGGAGCATGTGCACTACAGTCAACGGCCTGACGCCACTGGCCGCTGTCAGACTCCCCAAGGACGAGACGCTGCAGGCAGGTCCTGACGGCCTCCCAACGCTGAGGACGAGACCGCAGCCCCCAGCCACCGAAGGACGCCCCCAAGACTCCAGGGCAGGACCCATCCAGGCCCACCAGCGAGCCGTCCTCCTCCTCCTCCTCCAGAGGCAGGCACAGGGCTGCACACCTGCCTGCCCTATTTGGCCCCAGTCCCGAGGGCGCCACACGCATTGAGGCCCCACCAGAGAGGAGCCTCCCTCAACGCCGCCCCACAGCCCACACCGGACCATCCACCCCATGATTAGGGACCTGCGCCTCTCCCGAGAGCACATACCTGACAGGATGCCTCCCACACCTGGGTGACACCTGCAACTACCTGGTCTCCAGTAGCCCAACTCCAGTCCTTGCGTATTAATAATGTGTTTGTTTCATGTCATCTGCACTGTGTCCTGCACTCGTATCTTTTGTGGTAATATGCGTGTAAGACTGATTAGCGTGTGTTTGAGCCCTGTTCCTTTGCTTGCATGCTCTAGCCCCAGTCCTTTAAAGAACCCAGGTCAGTTGCTCGTACTAAGAGGGCAAGGAGTTGAACTCTGAATACGCAGCATAACAAAATGAGAGGTATTAAACAACTAAAACTTGATCAGGTCATGTAATTTTGTTATAAATACAAATCAGAGGCAGTGGCAGGGTTCTAGCACTAGCAATAAAAGTCGCTAGGCTTTTTTTTTTTTTTTTTACACCAGTCATGTTACTGTACAAGCCATTAATTCCACTCGTACATCAACTAACAGAAGAAAGATAAAGGTTTCAAAAATCATAATTGTTTTAT
>JAGKTI010023257.1:0-14891 GCA_018397915.1 Birgus latro
CATCTGCATTGCCATAAGCTGGTGGTGCAAAGTGCCTTTACGCTAAACGGAACAGAGCACTACGTTCTTGACAATATTCAGCCCATTCATATTTCTCAAACCAAGCACCCACGAATGACCGAGCATCGGGCTTTCCTTCGCTAGGCTTAGGATACTCCTTTAGACGTGAATGAACAGGATTACCAGCAGCAGATTCAGAGATATCAGTTGGTGTAGTATCTTCCCCCTTCCTTTTCTGTTTCTGAGATGGCTGTACACATATAGTAACAGCTGAAGTAGTTTCAGCACCAGGATCCGCCTTTGACTTCTTTGCAGAAAGTTCTTTAGGTTCCCTGTTTTCTCTTTGCATTTTGTCGTTTAATAATAACAAATTTATCCACATTTGATTTTAGTACAAATTCAGTCTTTGTCTATAAAAATATATATCTTGAATATCAGATTCAAGATATACGAGTGGGCTCGCAAAAAGCTTGTGAAACTGTTTGCCAAGTGTACCATATAGAAACTCAATTGAACATAGCCTAGATACACGGTAAAATAACAAACATTCATTGTTAAAACAAATCACAAAACTCTCGCAGAAATTACACATAAAATGCAGAATAGTCAGTGGTATTGCCATAATCCCAGACTGCACTCTGTGCCTTTTGCCAGATGCCTTTTTTAAAAATAGGAACCTGACTAAACCTGAACCTCAAAGATTGAGTCAAATAACAAATTACAATAACGCTAAAACTCCAAACAGAATCACAAAGATATCCTGTATCATGTCTATGAAGAAAATATAATCACATATCCGAAATTAACTCAGACTTACCTGTTATTCATTCCATATGAACTTCAAACTTTTCTACAAAAAATGGGATTATGGGACAAGAATATGTTCTGAGGGATTTGAGAATGGAAAAAAAAATAATATAACTGAAATTCTGTATTCAATATTCCAAGCAATTTATAAATAAAATATTAAAGAAGAAATGTGGAAGTATTTAATCAGTCAAATATGAGCAATACAGAGTCAGTTACATTTACATATACAATAAACTGAACATGCTTCAAAGAAAACCTGAAGTGTTAATGAACTATGGGGTTACTATTTAAATTCGGAATTAGGATATGCGACCAAAAAGTGGGGGGGCCAACCAAGGGGCCAGCCCAAACCCCCGTAGAAACGCCACTGACCCTCTGGCAAATCTGAATGCTTAAGCTGTAACAAGGGATTAACACTAAACTAACGTGCTATCCTCTGTCCTATTTAACTTGGCCTGGAAATACCAGCCGTCCAGCTGGAATGCTGACCATCAACAAATACCTTTACAATATGATGCTAGTCACGAGGAAGTGTTAGGGAAAGGCTTTTTTTTTAATGCAAAGAAGAAGGAACCAAGGGCCATGGGCCCATATACTGTTCCTTCCAAGAAAAAGTAAAAACAATACAAAAGAGAGCCAAATTCAAGATCCATTCATTTCGAGATGCCTGGACACACTGCGTTTGAAAGATTGGAGATCATAGGAAGCAGGGAATACAGACAGAGGGAGACAGTTCCAGAGTTGACCAGTTGCATAAATGAAGGACTGGGAGTAACGGTTAACTCTTGCATTAGAGAGTTGGACAGAAAAGGGATGAGAGTTTGTTGCTAGACGGGTACTACGTGCCCGTCGTAGAGGTGGAGGGATGCAAGCAGACAGTTCAGAGGAACTGTGACCATTGAAGTAGCATTAGAAGAGACATAAAGAAGCAACAGTGCGGCGAAGAGACAAAGGTTGAAGGGAATCAGTAAGAGGAGGAGAGTTAATGAGACGAAAAGCCTTTGACTCCACCCTATTGAGAAGAACCTCCCCACACATGAGAGTTGTACTCTATACACGGGCGAATAAAACCCGTGTACAAGGTCAACATCTGTGCAGGGGTAAAGAAAGCTCGGAGTCGGCCCAGCACACCTAATCTCTTGGAAGCAGATTTCGCAAGAGATGTAATATGTTCTTTCCAAGACAAATCCCGAGAGAATGAAACCCCTAGCATGTTCAAGGATGATGCAGGACATAACTGTTCATTATTAAACATTAGTGGGTAATCCTGAGGAAGATTTTGTCGGGTTGATAAGTGTAAGAACTGAGTTTTTGATGCATTAAAAATAACAAGATTATTTTTACCCCAATCAGAGATATGAGCCAAGTCAGACATTAGGTGTGCCATAGCCTCATCCCTTGTTTGCTGAAGTAACTGCTGAGATGGACGTTGCGGAAATCGAATGGAAAGATGAAGGGTGGAATCATCAGCATATGAGTGGATAGGGTTAGATGTACAGCTTAGAAGGTCATTGATGAATAAAAGAAAGAGAGTTGGTGATAGGACAGAGCCCTGAGGAACACCACTGTTGATAGGTCTAGTAGAAGAACGATGGCCGTCTACAACAGCAGCTATAGAACGACCAGAAAGGAAGTTAGAGATGATGGCACAGATAGAAGGATAGAAACCGTAGGAGGGCAGTTTGGTAATCAAAGATTTATGCCAGACTCGATCGAAAGTCTTTGAGATGTCAAGTGCAATGGCAAAGCTTTCGCCAAAGTCCCGAAAGGAGGATGACCAGGAGTCTGAAAGGTAGGTGAGAAGATCGCCAGTGGAGCGTCCCTGACGGAACCCATACTGACGATCAGAAAGAAGGCTGTGACAGGAAAGGTGCTTTAAAATTTTTCTGTTAAGAATTGACTCGAAAACTTTTGATACGCAGGATGTTAAAGCAATTGGACGATAGTTAGAGGGTTGGGAATGGTCACCCTTCTTTGGGACTGGCTGAATGAGAGCAAACTTCCAGCAAGAAGGAAAGGTACAAGTTGAGAGACAAAGGCGAAAGAGTTTACCTAGGCAGGGTGTAAGCACAGAAGCACAGTTTTTGAGGACAACAGGAGGGACTCCATCAGGCCCATATGCCTTGTTAATATTGAGGCCAGTGATGGCAGAAAATACATCAGCTGAAGAAATTTCAATGTCAGTCATGAGGAAGTCTGAGGGGGGAAGTGATGGAGGAACAGCACCGGAATTGTCTAAGGTGGAATTGGAGGAGAAAGTCTGAGCAAAGAGATCTGCTTTATCAGTAGAAGAAATAGCTACAGAGCCATCAGAGTAGAAAAGAGGAGGGAAGGATGATGAGGTAAAGTTGTTAGAAAGGTTTTGGCAAGGTGCCAAAAGGAGCGAGAAGAATTCGAGTTGGAGAGTTGGGAACATTTAGCGCGGATGAAATTATTTTTAGCAGAGCGAAGAACAGACTTAGCACGATTCCGGGCAGAAATATAAAAAAGATGTGATTCAGGGGTGGGTTGGCTCCGGTGCCTTTTAAAGGCCCTCTCTCTGTTGCGGACAGCATTAGAACAAGCGTGATTAAACCAAGGCTTTCTTGCATTAGTCAGAGGATATGAAAAAGGAATGTATGCTTCCATGCCCGAGGGAATAACCTCCGTAATGCGCAGGGCACACTCAGACGGCTCCCGGCCATGGAAGCAATAATCATTCCAAGGAAAATCAAAGAAGTACTGCCTGAGGGCCTCCCAATCTGCAGCTCCAAAGTGCCCCAGGCGGCGTTTCTTTGGAGGATCCACAGGCTGTACTGGAGTAATAGGACAGGTTAAGGTAATAAGGTTATGATCGGAGGAGCCCAACGGAGAGAAAAGATTAACAGTGTAAGCAGAAGGATTAGTTGTTAGGAAAAGGTCAAGTATGTTGGAACTCTCTCCAAGGCGGTCTGGAATACTGGTAGGGTGCTCTACAAGCTGCTCTAGGTCATTAAGGATAGATAAGATGTAGGCTTGTTCACCAGGTGGATCAGTGCAAGGAGGGGAGAGCCAAAGGTGGTGGTGAACATTGATATCTCCTTGAATGGAGATTTCAGAGACAGGAGAAATGGATAGAATGTGATCCATCGTAGAAGTAAGATAGTCAAAGAATTTTTGATAGTCGGTAGAATTAGGAGATAAGTAAACAGCACAGATATATTTAGTCAGAGAATGACAGGAAAGCCGAAGCCAGAGAGCAGAGAATTCAGAAGAATCAAGTTCAGGAACACGAGAGCAAGATAGATCGTTACGTACATATACACAACAGCCACCTTTGGCTTTGAAATGAGAATAGAGAAAGTAGGAGGATGCAGAAAAGGGTTTGCTGTCAGTTGTCTCAGACAGCTGAGTCTCAGAAAGAAAGAGAAGGTGAGGTTTAGAGGAGAAGAGGTGGTGCTCAACAGAGCGAAAGTTAGAGGAAAGGCCGCGAATGTTACAGAAATGAAGGAGTGAGTCAGACAGTGGATCCAGGCAGCTCCGAGAGTCGTCACAGGGAGAGGGGCTACAGGGATGTGGTTCTGATCTGTTCAACTACGGGATTAATACTGCAAAAGGACGAAAATCTTTGCAATGTTAAGGTAACCGAACTATAATGGTGCCTAGATCTAATGTGGGTAATGGTGGTGGTGGTGATGGTGGTGGTGGTGATAATGATGGTAATGGAGGTGGTAATGTAGGTTAGTTGTGATGATATTAACAGTAACTGAATAGTGCTGGTCTGGGTAATTATGACTGTGTGAATAATGATCAAAGTGGTGTTAAAAAGTTTATTTTTTTTAATAACAGAACAGAGGAAGGAAAAACAAATGAATAAAAAAAATCCATACACCAGAATTACTGGTGTCCTCCATTCATAAGATATCTGTAACAGTTGGACTTGAACAGCTCTAGGTTGAAGTTTCGAGGGAAACAACTCTGGGGAAGCGAGTTCCAGAGAGATGCAGTTCGGGGAATAAAAGAATTCTGATAGGTGGAAGTTCTGCAATATGGCTGTGTGACATTCCAGTCATGAGCGCTGCCAGCTGCCCGTGTAGCACGAGGGAAGGCATGACGAGGTGGCACAATGGACGCAACTTCGTCTGAGCATTTGCCATAAAAATATCTGTAAATCAAAGCAAGGGAGGCAACATTCCTTCTTACTCTTAGGGGAGGTAAATTGTTTGTAATAGCAGGGTTATTAATAATTCCAACAGCTTTCTTCTGAATTTTGTCTAGTTGTTTTAATGCAACCTCCCCACATCCATTTCACAAGGGTGAGCAATATTCAAGCTGAGAGCGCACATGACTCTTGTAAGTTGAAGCTATCTGCTCGTCAGTTACGGACTCTGTATAATAATCCAAGTTTCTTTGAGGTGGTTTTAGCAAGTGATCTGACATGAGAAGTTCAGCTGAGGGCACTGTTAAGCGAGACGCCGAGAATTTCAATACTTTTGGAGACGGGAATATTAGTAGCATTGAAGGTAATATATGAATCAGGCAAAATCTGTCTATTAGTAAATTGTATACATTTGGTTTTACTACCATTAAATGAGACAAGATTGTTTTGTCCCCATTCACTGATCATAGGTAAATCTTGATTTATGGAGATGGCTGTGCTGAGTTGAGAATTGGAGATATCAGACTTTGTAAATGGGTGTTTGAGTGCGAACGAACTGTCAAGTGTTGAGTCATCTGCATTTGAATGGATTGGATTGTGGGTGACAGATAAGAGGTCATTAATATGAACCAGGAACAGGGTTGGTGCCAGAACTGATCCCTGTGGCACGCCGGCGTTAATTGAGTGGAAATTGGAATATACATCATCAACTTTTATTTTTCTGTCACTGAGATATGAGGCAAGCAGGGGAACAAAAGACGTTAGTTCATAGCAAATGAGTTTGGACAGCAGGGAACAATGCCATACTCTGTCCAAAGCCTTAGAAATATCAAGGGCTACTGCGTGAGTTTCTCCATATAGGTCGATTGACTGAGGGATAGAATGAGTCAGGAGACTATGTCAATGGTGGATCTTTCGTGTCGAAAACCCTATTGTTTACCGCTAATTAAGTTGTAGGATTCAAGGTGTTCAACTATGTGCTTATTGATTAAAATTTCAAATACCTTTCCAAAAGAAGATGTGACAGCTATTGGTCTGTACTCAGAGGGGTCAGAGGAGCTTCCCTTCTTTGGAATTGGGTGGATATTGGCTTCTTTCCATGAATCAGGGAACGCAGAAGTACGTATGCATAGTCTGAATAATTTAGCAAGAACAGGTGCAAGTTCTGGGGAACAATTTTTCAAAACAATTGGAGGAATTCCATCTGGGCCTGCAGCTTTATTGGTAGGTAAATTATCTAGGATGGATTTTACGTATCTTGTCTGTATTTTAAGTGGAACAATTTCGGGAGAGTCAAGTTCTAGTACTGAGACGTTCTGACTGACTTCCTTTAAGGTAGAATTTCTGGGAAATGTAGCCTACTGGCAAAGATATTTGCATTCCTGTGTGGGTCATTTGTAATGTTGCCATCTGAAGACTTTAGTGGGGGAATGGATGATGACTTGTTAAAATTATTATTGAAAGAATTAAGAGATGACCAGAATATTCTATTGTCATTAGGGCTGTTAAGTAGTTTTGATGCTTGGTTATGAAGAAAGTTTGATTTAGCGAGATTTAATTACAGCTTTTGCATGGTTTCTAGCAATTTTAAATTGACAGAATGATTCAGATGTTTTTGACTAAGTAAGTGTTATATTCCAGTGACTTTTGGGCTATTGCTCTTGCACAGTTATCAAACTATTTTGGAGAGTTCAGTCTTTTAATGAACTGTTGACTTGGTATGAACAAATCCATACCAGCTAGTATAAAGTCACTAATATGGGATTGGGTAGAACTGTCATCACTAGAGAAGAAAGACTGCCACGGAATGTCAGCAAGATAATTTCTAAATCCATCCCAGTTTGCCCTGTCAAAGTGCCATCGGGTCACTCTGACAGGTTCAGAACGGGGAGGTTTGGGGGGGCTAGCTAATGAGGCATTGATGAGATTGTGGTCAGAGGATCCAAGTGGTGACAGTACCTCTATTCTGTACTGATTTGGATTATTTGTCAGGAAAGATCCAAGAGATGGGCATTGTGATCAGGATTATCTGGTATTCTGGTTAGTTGCTTTACCAGCTGCGTGAGATTAAACGATTCTGCAAACAGCTTGCACTCTAGAGCAGGATCGACAGTCCTGGCAGAATGCAATAACCATTCAACATTATGTACGTTAAAATCACCCAAAATGGTCATTTCGGTACTAAGTGCAAGGTTAAGATTACTCAACTGTGGATATCGAGTCAAATACACTGGGTTCTGAAGAGGCATTGGGGAGCGATAGACTACACAGATATACTGTATTTGATAATATTCAGATAATTTAGTTTGTACAATGAGTAATCAAAATTGGATGAAGTGAAGTTTAAGATAGTATCAACTGCATATTGAGATTTGATATAACAATAGATGCCGCCCTTGTTACAGAAGTTTGTGAGAAGATGGTAACCGGGAAAACAGAACGGGGATATTTCGGTAAAGGGTGAGATTTGTGGTTCTGTGAGGAGTAGGGCCAGAGGGGATATGACTGTAGGAAAAAATGAACTGAATTCAGGTTGGTCCAAAGGCCACGGATATTGTAAAGAATAAGGCCGCACCTTCACTTTTCCGCTGATGAGCAAGATAGGAAATTGCAACAGCCGTTGCCGGTACAGTCGCTTGATGGCGACCGGGAGGACCCTGTGCCGATAGCCCTACCCTGCCGGTGGTGGCAATCCGAGGTACCACCCCTTTAGATAGTAATATTGCAGCGGCCATTTCTAAAGATAGTGTGAAAAGAAGGTGTGGTAACTTATGTGCATGTAGTGTGGTGTAGACAGTTGAAGATAGAGGTATTAAGAGAGTATGCTGGCCTACTCTGTGTAAATGAGGCACTGAAAATAGCCAGCAAAGGGAGACGGTCAGGATCGAGTCCTAAGGGCTGGTGAAACGGGAGCTCAAGTTCTCCCTATCACCAGCTTACCATCCACCGCGGGAGTACTGCCCTGGTCGACTGGTGCTGATTTTTTAATGATAATGGAGAGTATAGATGATGATGGTGATGATAGTCTGGATGATGATGATGATGATAGTATAGATGATGGTGATGATGATAATAATAATAGTACGGATGATGATGACGGAGATGATGATGATGATGATGACTGAATGACTAATAATGAGGATGATGGTGGTGGTGATTGTGTTATTGATAGCGCTGTGGGATAGTAATGCTGATAATAACCTGACTTCATGTAACCTCCTCCTTCCTGTGTAGCTGGTGATGTGATATAAAAAAGAAAGGAGAATGAAAAGGCAGGAAAGAAAGAATATAAGCAAAACGAAAATCACAGACAAGAAAGAACTAAAATGAGAAAGAACAAGGACAGAAATAACAATGTAGGAAAGAACTGGAAACTGAAAAGAGAAAGAAAGAAAGAGAAGCAGGTGGGAGAAGAAAGAGAAAAAAAAAGCAACGAAAAGGAAAAGAACGAATTAAAGAACGATAAGGAACAAAGGGTGAGTACACATAAACAAAAAGAAAAATAAAGAAAATGAGATCGGAATAGGCAATAATAAAATAAAAGGAGGCAATACACAAGTAGGTTTGAACTCGGTACACCTGTAGTACAGTGCCAGGCCGCTCCACCTGGCTTCATCTAGCCTCCTACCTCTCCTGTAGCCTGTGATGCTGTAATTTAGTGATGATGATATAGTTAATGATGGTGGTTATGATGTTGATAGCTATGGTGGTGGTGGTGATGCTAATGGTTTGGTTATTTAGATTAGTCTTGATGATGATGATGATGATGATGGTCTTGGTGGTGGTGGTGGGGGTAGTTGTGGTGATGGTGATGGTAGTGGTGGAGGTGGTGGTGGTGGCGGTGGAGGTGGTGTGGTGGTGGTGGTAATCATGCATTAGGTTCTGTGCTTCACAGCCATCTTTCACTTCCTACTTCTCTGGCTTGTGATACTGTAATATTTTATACAAAGGAATGAGCAAGAGAGAATGAAAGAAACGGGAAGAAAGAAAATGAGAAAGTGTGGGGAAAAGATTAACAAGGAGTCAGGAAAATGAAAGAATTAATAAACAGAATGTCAACATATGGGATATTGAATGGATAAATACAATAAATGGAAGAAAAGGAAGGTAGAAGACAAGCGAATAACAAGTAAGAAGGAAGAAACAAAGAAGGAAAGAAGAGAAAAACGCCGAAAGAATGGATAACAGGAAAGAATAGGAGAACAAACGAAAAAAGAGAAAGGAATAAAAACATGAACAAAAAAAATCCAGGTACAATTTAGGGTGGAACATTTACACCTTTATCTGTGTCTTGTGTCGCTGCACCGGTACACCCTACTGCACCTTGGTCTCTACTTCTACTGCCGTGATATAGTGACGAAAGACAGGAGAAAGGACTAAGGAAACGAAGTGAATAAGGAAAAAGAGAGAAGAGAGACAATAAATGGAAACGAGAAGGAAAGGAAAGGAAAAAGAAGAAAGAAAAGCAAGGAGGAGGGAAAGAAACTAAGGAAAAAAAACGAGAATAAAGCAAAATATGAAAGTAAGAAGAAGACATTAAAAAAAAAAGATAAAGAACACGAAGTATACATTGTCCAAGGTGTTAACTGGGTACAGGTGTAGCAGAGTGCCAGGCAGCTCCACCTTACTGCATCTCGCCTCCTGCCTCTCTTGTTGGTTCTGTTGAAGGAATTTAGTGGAAGAACGGGAAAAAGAGAAGGAGTGAGAACGAAAAAAAAAAAGGAAAGCATGAATGAAAGGAGAAAGAAACGTAGTAGAGGAAAACATAAGAAATGAAAGAAATATCCACCAGAAAAAGCGAAAAAAAAAGAAAAAAAGTAAGGACAACAGAATGAGAAAAAGAATGAAAAAATGTAGGGAAGAAAGAGAAAAAAATGAAAACGAAAAGAATGATAAAGAAAAGGAGGAAAGAAGTTAAGAAAAGAGTGATAAAATATAAGGAAGAAAAGGAAAGAAAGTAAATGGAGAGGACGATAAAGGAAGGGAGTAATGAAGTAAACAAAAGGAGACGTCAGAGAGGGGAAAGGTGAAGGGCTGAACTGGGTACACCTGTGGTGGAGTGCCAGGCAGCTCCACCTTACTCTATCTTGTCTCCTACCTCTCTTGTAGCTTGTAATGATATAAAATAGTAGTGACTTTGATGCAGTGTACCTAATGGTGGTGGAGGTGACAGTGATGGTGGTGGTGACAGTGATGATGATGATGATGATGATGGCGATGTAGAGTAGCTTTAATGGAAATAATATTAATTGTAATAGTGATGGTGATGATGATAGTGGTGATAACCGTACATCACCTCGCTTTCTACCTCTCCTGAACCTTGTGATGCTGTGATGTACTGGAGAAAGAAAAAACGAAAATCAGGAAAAGCAATATGAAAAGGGAGAAAGAAAAAAGCTAAAGACTAAACGAAGAACAGTTAAAGAGAGGAGAAAAGAATGATATAATGGAAGTATAAAGACATAAAAAAAGGAGAGAGGAACCATGAAAGAAAAGTGTCAGGAAAGAATGTACCTGAGAAAGAGAATCAAAGGTAAGAAACTAAACAAGACAGGTGAGAGAGATATGGAAGAGGATTAGATTAAGTAAAATTAAAGACAGGCCAGAAAAAAGGAGAAAGGAAAAGGAAAGAAAGGAGACATGCAGAAGGGCGTAAAATCAGTCCATGTGTAGTAGAGTCCCAGGCGTCTCCACTTGCCTTCATCTCGCCTCCTACGTGTCTTATAAACTGCGATACTGTAATATTGTGCAGAGAGACGCCAACAACACAACACAGACGGAGATGGAGAGAAAGGCAGGAAGAAAACAAAGAAGAAGAAAGCGAGAAAGAAAGTAGAAAGAGAAGAAAGACAGGAAACGATACCAAAAGCCATAGTTGGATCGAACTTTGTACTCCTGTGATAAAAGTTCAGTATTCTCATCAGCTAAGGAACCTTAACCTCTTCATTACTGAATTCCACATATGTATACTCCCGCATACATAAAAAAAAAAAAGTTCAGCTGAGAAACCGACTTCACTCATGTATACGGGCGTATACATGAGATAGAGAGGGACATGCATTGGAGCTAAATACTCGGTTTGGACTGAAATAATGATGCCACGTATTGTGACTGAATGGCAACAGCTATGACGTCATGCACCCCTGTCATGGCTCTGGCATGTGTCATAGATTTATGCCAATGAGCTCAATTTGTTTGGGGGCATATTGTGTAATATATATTTTGATTTTGTTATATATATATACCCATATAATGTCATACAATATAGAACAAATGTGATTGTTGGTATCAGCTCATGGTTGCCTAGCAACGAGTCCGGCGTGCTTTACCCGCGGGTTGGGGGAGGGAGGGAGGGAAACACGTACTAGCAGGACAGTTACCCCATTTCCTCGTGATAGGAGATAAACAGGATTGCCATGGTGTCGTCTGACAGTGAAAGTGATGTGGAAATGGAATGGGATAGTGAACTGGAGGGGTCAGACGAAAATGAGACTCTGACTCAGACGAAGATTATTATGCCTGAAAATGACAGTTCAGTGAGCAGTGAGGACGAGAGTGAGGAGGAAAGTCACGCTTCCGACACTAGTTCAGCAGTGTCACCATTATTACCAGGCCCTGCTACCCCAGGATTCACACTTATGGCTGATCCCTTTGCAGACCAACGACCCAGCTCTTTGCCTAACGTTATTGATGACTTTCCCGATGTGCATCCAGCCATTATTGATCAACATCAATAACATGCATTGAGTTTTCAGCTGTTTCTATCCAATGATCTAGTCCAATC
Source organism: Birgus latro (assembly GCA_018397915.1). Lineage (NCBI taxonomy): Eukaryota > Metazoa > Arthropoda > Malacostraca > Decapoda > Coenobitidae > Birgus > Birgus latro. Next base: position 11,712 of record JAGKTI010023257.1, read on the forward strand.
CCTGTGTTTGTGGACGAATGAGCGGGCACACAAATTCTTCAGGGAGAATCCTCACATCAAGCCTAACAAATTTATGGGGAAGAAGTGGAAAGATGTTCACGAGGATGAGATGAATGTATTCATTTGTTTGCAACTATTGATGGGACTCAGCAAATTATCAAAAATCTCAGACTACTGGAGCACCTCATTACTCTGCCAAGGCCCACCTGTGTTTACCTCAGCAATAATGAGCAGGAATAGGTTTTCACAAATTCAGCGTTTTATCCGAAACTCACACCCTGACGACGCAGATGTCAAGAAGCCTATTACAAGAATATCCACCTTTCTTACTATGCTGCAGGAAAAATGCATGCTGTACTTTTCTGCTGGGGAGGATTTTGCTGTGGACGAATCCCTCATCCTCTACAAAGGCAAGCTACACTTCAGGCAATATATCAAAACCAAGAGGAACCGGTGTGGACTGAAACTCTTTGCACTATGCCCTAGTTCCCCCAGTGCCAGAGGATACACATGGAATTTTTGCTTATATTCACCGCGCCTGTATGACCTGATGTTGGAGGAGCCAGACCTGTCTACCTTGGGCAAGTCTGAGCGAGTACCAGTTTTCCTCATGGACGACCTCCTGAAGAAGGGAAGGCATGTGGTGCTAGATTGCACCTTGTCCAATGCTTACTAAAGAGAGATACACTAATGACAGGCACTATACGTGCAACTAGAGGAGTCCCCCAAATTGTGAGAAATGAAGCACTGCAAAAAGGCTAAGCACTATTCTCAAGGAACGACAACATTCTTCTGGTAAAGTTTAGAGACACAAAATATGTCAATTTAATCACCACCAAGTACGAGGTAGGGTTTGTGGAGAGAACACGTTACATAAAGGGAGGCACTAAGGAATATATATATAAAAAAAAACAGCGCCAATCCAGAAATGCAACGAGCAGATGGGGTCTGTAGATTTGGTGGACCAGCTGTTGGAGCCCATTGATCCCACTCGTAAATCATATGCATGGTTCAAGAAGATTGGACTACATATGATTTCACGTATGCTGTCAAACGCCAGAACAATCTACATGAATCTGCACCCTGACAGAAGTGGATTTAATTTGGGGACTTCATCAAGCTGGTGACCCACGAACTCCTCCTCCAGTGCTCGATGGGATATGCTGCCTTACGTTTGGTCAAAGAAGAAAAAAAACCCAAGAAGAAGAAAAGGCAGGGAGGTGGGGTTGCAGGGGCTACTCAGTGCCATGGACCTGCCACTGAGAAAAACAAGCGGCCTCAGAAGCGCTGCAGGATATGTCACAGAGAGGGCAAGACAAAGCTGAGCAGAAAACATTGCCCTGCCTGCCCTCAGCAGCCTGGTTTGTGTTCCCCCGAACACTTCCAGGTCTGGCATGTCCAGTGATTCACTCACCTGCTTCGGTGCACCTGCCTTGGAGTGCACCAGGTGCGCCAGCCTCGGAGTGCGCCACCCTACTCACCTACCTCCCCTGCCTCACCTACCTCTCCTGCCTTCACCTACCTCCCCTGCCTCACCTACCTCTCCTGCCTTCACCTACCTCCCCTTCCTCACCTACCTCTCCTGCCTCACCTATCTCACTTACCTCAGGTTTACTTACTACCTACCTCATCTGCCTCGGATTTATCTACTACATAGCTCACCTAAAGCGTACACTACGGCAAGGTAAATAATTACAAACCATTTTATTTATGTTCAGTATGTATATTTTTTATATATCTTACTACTACTACTACTACTACTACTACTACTACTACTACTACTACTACTACACTTCGTTACATATATCTTATGGTCAATATGTATTTGGCAATACAAAAAAAATACAGTAATATAAACCGAAAGGAAACAATGTAAGGATAAACAATACACTACCCTACAAACAAACGGAGTGAATGGGAAATCCGGTTTAAGGGGCGAGCGGGGAGCGGCCGGAGGTCGGGGGGGACGATTTTCCAAACTACCCATCAACATAATATTTATTGCATTTCATATCTTTTTAATGTCAACCCAGCTTTCATGAGTAACACGGAAGAGTACAATAACGGAATAGAATCAGAAATAACTCGGTAAGGAAGAGAAGTTGGGGAGGTTCCTTAACCGCACAAGAATACCGCCCTCAGACCGCCCCACATTACTGCATGTTGCCTCCTGCCTCTCTTGTAGCTTGTGATGCAGTAATATAGTGGTGGCTTTGATCTTATGTAGCTAATGGTGCTGGTGGTGATAGTGATGATGGTGATGGTGACAGTTATTTTGATGAATGAGATAGTAATGACAACGTTATGGACGACGACGACGATGATGATGATGTACAGTATGTTAGTACTGAATAAAACACACTTCATATCGCTTCCTAACTCTCCCATAGCTTTCGATGTTGAAGAATGTTGGAGAAAGAATGGAAAAAAAATGCGAGAAGGGAAGAGAAAAAATTGATGAACAAAGACATGGGAAAAAAAAAATAGAAAAGGAGCGAAAAAAAGGGGGAAAGTGGGAGAAAGAAAGAAAGAGGATAGAAAGGAAAGAGAGAAAACGAGGACAGAAACGAAAAAAAGAATGAGGAAAGGAAGAATGAATGGAGAAGGAGGGTAAAAATAAACGAGATGGATGACAAAAATGAGGAAGAAGATTTGATTAAGCAATGAGAGGACAGGTTACAGACACAGCTAGGAAAAGAAAAGTAAAGAAAGGAGAAAGACCTTAACTCAGTCTCGGTACACCTGTAATAGAGTTCCAAGCCGCTCCACCTTTACCGTACTTCCTTTTGTCTTCTACATGTCCTGTTGATTGTAGTAACCTAATACTGTGGAGAGAGGAGAAAAGGAAAAGGGGCAAGATAAATAAGAAAAAGAAAAATGTGTGATATGTAGAAGGAAAAGAAAAAGAAAAAGAGCAAGAAAGAAGGAATAACAAAGATTTTAAAAAGACAGAAAAAGAGACGCCAAGCCTGGCTGGACTGACCTCTGTCCAGGTGTAGTGGTACCAGGCGGCTGCACCTTACATCACCTCTGTCCAGGTGTAGTAGTACAAGGCGGCTGCACCTTACACCACCTCTGTACAGGTGTAGTGGTACCAGGCGGCTGCACCTTACATCACCTCTGTCCAGGTGTAGTAGTACCAGGCGGCTGCACATTACATCACCTCTGTCCAGGTGTAGT
>JAGKTI010023258.1:0-14891 GCA_018397915.1 Birgus latro
GAGCCTGAGAATGTTAGTACTGTTATCATTAATCCTCTCATGGTCGGGACAAGTCTGGAATTCTACTGCAGTTAAGAACAGAGGAGTTTTTCCCGATGAGAAAGAATTGTATGAGCCTAAAGGTATTTACTGAGCTCTTCCTGTCACGAGGACTAAATGAGTTCTTTAATGATTCTAAAGACCTGGTTAGTATTTACTGCTTTATATTTTCTTTGATATGAAATACTGCCACACTGATACGGTTGACGGACGTTGCTGGTGAGTCTTAAGTTGCTATTCCTGCATTTGTTTCACATTCTTCCCTTCTTTGTATATCCAGAAAAATATAACACAACACAAGAATTAATTGAAAGAAATGTGTGTGTGTGTGTGTGTGTGTGTGTGTGTGTGTGTGTGTGTGTGTGTGTGTGTGTGTGTGTGTGTGTCTCCTATACTGTAGATTTGTATGTATCCAATATTGTGTACTAAGTCCGAGTTTTATACATTCCCTTTCCTCATTTTTGGAATCTACCTAAAATCTGTCATAGGTGGGACAGCGAGTCAGGAGGATAATGACGATCAGTGGTTGGTACGGCCTTGGGAAGAGTCGTTTCCGGTTTGCACCCACAGAGGGAAAGATTTTGATAGCGTTATTTATCCCTTTTATTTTAGTCACCCCTTCCTCACTCATTCTCCACTTCTCCCACTCGCATTGACTGTCGGTTCCTCATACTGCATTAACTAATTATTCCCCTCTTCCTCCCTCATCCTTCCTTCACCCCTCATCTCCCTTACTCCCTCCAGAGACCCACTACATTCTCCCCAACTCCCCCTGCCACACTGCAACTAATCATCTTGCCGTCGACACGAGTTTCCCGACCCATAAATTATTGCATCCCATTGCACTGTTATCTGCAGCATTATCGTGAGCACTCAGGCTTTTGTGACTCGCACTCAGATGAACGAAACTGTATGACGTAAGCCAAGGAGATAATAGTGAGAGTATTAATAGCGACAATAGCAACACTGTCAGCTCGTATGACTCATTCGAGGCTGAATAAAATCATCTAACCAAGGCTATAATAAAGTACTAAATTTTTCTCGACCAAAAGAAGATTTACGGTACCAGTGCCAACACTTTCTCGCTACAACGCGTCACTCAACTGAAGAAAATCGCTGTTGTGTCTGGAACAGAATAGCAGGCAAGAACTAACTCTGAAAGGATTACTAACCCTCGTCTTAACATACTTCAAGTGTTGCACAGTGCAACAGATCAGTCAAGGGAGAAAGAATCGTAAATAAGGCAAAGAAAACCGAAATTAGATATAGATAAATGGAAGGATTAGTACAGAGCACACACACACACACACACACACACACACAGAAAGATGTGTTTGTTTTACCTTACATATCTTTTCATTCTCTCTTTCTCCCTTTCTCTTTCTCTCTCTCTCTCTCTCTCTCTTAGCATATTAAGAACGTATTCCGGTCACCCCTGTACTACTGGCTGATACTAATGTAGCAATGCAGCCATGAGTCTCTTTACTACAATAGGGGAGTATGGCTTTTCTTCGGTGGTGGAGGGGGCGGTATAGAGGAGAGAGATGAGAGGACGGGGGAGGGGGGTGGCGGGAGACGAGAAGTGAACTAGGACAAGAATCCCTCAGTGAAGAAAAACTTTTGTGAGACTCTCCTTACCTGTGACGGAAAACACAAAGGCTAAGAATATCGATGAAAGGGCGAGAAGTACAGTATAAAGACTTAAGAAATTAGTATGAAGAATGTGTTGACAAATTAAAGCCAAAGCATTCGCCCACGAAGGTGTATCGCCCGCCATTATTTGAAAATCTAGATCAGATATTCCATGGCCATCGGAGGCATATCGCCGCAGCTTCTTCAATAATCAGTTCAACCCATATATCTCGGGAAACTGTCCACAGAGTTTGGATACAATTTGCCCACTTGATTTTCAGATATTCTGGTAGCACACACACACACACACACACACACACACACACACACACACACAAACACACACACACACAGACGAAGGCGAATAAATTATTGCCTCACTAGGTGAACAATGATAATAGATTTACCAGGAAGGTTTATTGGAAAAAAGCTAATTTATGGAATGCAATGGATAAGTTTTATGACATATCTAAAATTAACTCCAGCCCAGAAGTTCAGTACCCTAGTTCATTGGCTTCAGAAATACGATTTACCTTAAGAACAGATGTTGTGTAATCCCTCATCTTGCCTCAGGGTATAGAAGTGTTGAAATAACATGCTGACAAAGATCATATCAGAGAGAGAGACAGAGAGAGAGACAGAGAGACAGAGAGAGAGAGAGAGAGACAGAGAGAGAGAACATATGAAAATAAGAAGAGAGGATAACTGCAGTAGGCCGGTTGGCCCATGCTACCCAGCTCCTAAGAGAGTAACTGAACCACTAGAATGAGATAAGGATAGCAAAGAAGGCGGCTTTCCCCTGCCCTCCAAACACTCCACCTGAAGCCGGCAGGAAGAAGTCAGAAGGAACACCACGCAGTATAGAAAAACTGGTGTGGACATTTTATAGGAAAGTGTGAAAGGAGAAAAAGAGACTATGTAACCTGAAAAGATAAACTATTGAATTAGTATTGTTTTCTGAGATTTTTTATTTTATTTTATTTTATACAGGCCCATTATATGTCATATGCCTCTCTAGCCTGTGCCTGAAACACTCAATGGAAGGGGCAGCAACTACATTACTAAGCAGCATATTCCATTCGTCTACTACTCTATTGCCAAACCAATTTTTACCTATTTCTTTACTAAAACGGAATGTATCTAGTTTGAAACCATAACTTCTAGTTCTATCCTGTAAGCTCACTTTAAGTACCGTACTAATAAATATCACCCTTATTTATTCCCTTCAACCACACTTAAACACCTCATTAAGTCTGCCCTTACTCTACGCCTTTCTAGTGAGTGGAGATTTTTAGTCTGTCTTCATACACTATGAAGGGTTCCGAACATCAGATATCATTTTTGTCATTCTTTTCTGTAAACATTCTAACAAATTTATATCTACTCTGTCATACGGACACCAAAATTCCACGGCGTACTCTAAGTGTGGCCTTACTATTGCTAGGTAAATTTGCAGTACTACTTTAGATTTCCTATTGTTCACGTTTCGCGAATTAAGTCCTAAGACCCTATTTGCTTTATTTCTCGCAGTAATACACTGTTGCCTTTCTTTGTTATTTAAGTTTTATTTGGTACATCCAATGGTCTTGCCTACACTAAATACTCTCTCTCTCTCTCTCTCTCTCTCTCTCTCTCTCTCTCTCTCTCTCTCTCTCCATCGCCCTTTCTTCCTCCCTTACTATCCTTTCCTTCCTCTCCGTAGTGTAAGTCTGTCAATAAGGGTGTGTGATTCAGAAATCGTATAAGTCAGTTGTTGCGTACAGTGTTACGTGGATTTTGAGCAGCGCACAGACATGTTAAAAATTCATTACGATAACGGTAAAATATATCTATATTTACTTACAGCTACCACAGTTAATTTGTATATAATGAGAAATAAATCACATGTGTGGGATGAGGAGACGAAAGGGGATGCAAGGAACAGCATGGTGGAATGAAGTGAGACAGGCTGTGGCACAAAAGAGGATAGCATAGTGTGAGTGGATGAGAAACAGGGGTGTGGAGGAAGATGAGAGACAGAAGAGAGAGTTATATGTAGAGATGAAGAGAGGTGAAAAGATTAGTAGGAGAGAGTAAGACGAGAATGGATGAGAAATTTGGAAGGAATTTGAGTGCAAAATGGAGGGAATGTAAGAAAATGCTCTGGAAAGAGGTAAAGAGGGTTAGACAGTGTTCACGAAGTTATTCGGGGAGTGAAAGATAAAAATGGTAGATTACTAGTGGAGAAAGGAGAAAAAGTGGGCAAATGGAGAGAACACTTTAAGGAATTGTTGAACATAGAGAATGAGAGTAATGCAAGTATAAGTGGCTGGGGAATTGCTTGGAGAAGGAGGGATGTGAGAAGAGAGGAAAAAATCAGTAGGATGAAAGTTGTGAAAGCAATGATGAAAGTCAAAATGGGGAAAGCGCCAAGAAATGGAGTGTGTGGTGAAATGCTTAAGCATGGGGGAGAGACAGTAATAGAAAGGATATGGAAGATGTGCATATTGGCCTGGGAGGAAGGTAGAGTCTCGGAGGACTGGAAGTCAAGTATGATTATTACCCTGCACAAAGGAAAGGGGGAAAAAGAAATGTATGGTAATCATAGAGGCATTTTTCTTCTTAGTGTAATAGGAAAAGCTTGTGGTAGGATACTTATTGACAGAGTTAGAGAAATAACAGAGAAATTAGTTGGAGAGGAACAGGGAGGTTTTAGGAAGGGAAGAGGCTGTGTAGATCACAATCATTCTAATGTCCTTAGTGGAAAAGTTTCTAGAGAAGGTAAAGAAGTTGTATGTGGCCGTCATGGATTTGGAGAAAGCATATGACAGGGTGGATAGACATGGATTGTGGAAAATATTAAGAATACATGGAGTAAATGGGATGCTGTTGTATACCGTGAAGTGTATGAATGAGACTGCTAAGGCTCCAGTGTGTGTGGACAGTGAACTGAGTGAATTTTTCTATTAGAAGGTTGGATTGAAACAGGGATGTGTCATGTCTCTATGGCTGTTCAATCTGTATATGGATGGGGCTATAAAAGAGAAACAAGGTAGGGCAGTGGATGTTGGAGTGGCCCTAATGAGAGATGGCAGTGTCTGGAAACTCTCTGTACTGCTGTTTGCAGATGATACTGTATTGTAAAGTGAAGATAAAAGGGAGCTCCAAGGCTTGGTGAATAGTTTGAGAGAGTGTAGGAAACGGAATCTAAAGGTGAATGTAGGAAAGAGTAAAGTTATGGTTTTCGAGAGAAATGAAGCCACTGAATTTACAGTGAGATTGGATGAGGAGGAAATAGAAAATGTGAGTACGTTTGGGTACTTGGGTAGTGCGATGCGTAAGGATGGAAGTTTAGAGGGTGAAGTGCTTGAAAGGGTACAACAAGGAACAAAGGTTGCTGGTTCCTTGAAAGCAGTGATAAGAAACAGGGAAGGGAACGTGGAAGTGAAAAAGTTACTACATGACAGTACTGTGATACCAACTCTAACGTATGGAAGTGAAGCTTGGACCTTGTTGGAGGGTCAAGAGTGAGAGCAGTGAAAATGAGTTATTTGAAAGGAACATGTGGAGTCACATGGAGAGACAGACTGACAAGGAAGTGAAGGAGCGTTGTGGTGTGGATGTGGATGTGATAGGAGCGTTAGGAGAAACACATTGAGGTGGTTTGGCCATGTGGAGAGGATGGAGAGCGAGACTGAGTGAGGTGGAGGGGGGAGAGGAAGGGGGAGGCCAATGATGAGATGGAGGGTTGGAGTGGAGAGGTATAAGAGAGAGGGGGGTGTTAGCTGGGAGTAAGACAGTGAAATGGCATGGGACAGGGCGACATGAAGGCGATTTGTTTATGACCACCCCTTACGGGATTAAGGTATCTGGCAATATTTAGATAGATAATGCACACGAAGATAGAACCAGGCACCTACCAAACAGCTTTCATATCATGCTACCCCTGTTCTGCTCTCCTTCTATATTTCACTTTCCTTCCATTCTTTGCCTTCCCTCCTCAACCAATTCTCATCTCTCTCTACTCTACTCATATCGTCATCTCCTTTACTTCCCCCTCCCTCCACCTTTACCAAGAGACTATCCATGGCACATTGGTTAGCATATGCGGCTCGCAACTGAAAAAAAAAAACAAAAAAAAAAGTTCGACCCTAGACATGTTGGATTGGTGGGCATGGTTTGTGTCTCTCTTGTTCCTGTTCATCCACTAGTAATATCAGAGTCTTGATGTAAAACTACTACTGCAGGGTCAGTTCTAAAACATTAGGAATAAGTAACAATTGATTACTTAATGATCCTCATGCAGTCGACAGGCATAAATGAAAGCCTTCTATTTTCTTCAACCATCTTCCCCTTTTCCACTGACCTCTCACCTCGTCCCCACTCCCCACTGTTACTTGTCATCCAGAGGCGATGCGGCATTTTTGTGGAGGGAATAGGACAGTTTGTTTGATAAGCATGTAGCTACTTTTAATCACGCTGAAACGTACAAACTACTGCCTTAGAGCATTTCATAGGGGTGTGAAAATGAGAAAATGGAAAATTTATGTGGTTCTAAAGTGAAGGTGACTGATTTTTGTACTGTACTTTGACACACACACACACACAGACACACATATGCTTCTTCCTGTAGTTGCCAGTTTCTTGTTCGAGCTGATATTTACTTAAACTGCGGGACTTTTATTATGGTGATACATGAATTGTCACGTCAGACGCATGCAAAATTAAGATGTGCATGATGTATACACACACTCTTCTCAACACAGGCGTCTCCACTTGACCGCACCAGAAGTGTGAGACCCGACCATCAAGGTTCAGGAGTCAGATCTGGCATTATATGAAGACTGACTAACAACAAGTATGGTAAAGGATGATGCAGAAATACTCGTAGTACACATCTGCTAGCAGCCCCATTGATTACATATGTAGTAATTTTTACCCTCCATCTGACAAAGTCAGAGGAGGGTGTTGTTATTACTGGGATCAATGAGTGTCCGCCCATAGAGCTGGGCAGCTGGCCGGGCAATCAGATTTCATTCTTTGGCCAGAATTAAGAAAGTATTCGCTACAGAGTCATGAAATTTCACATAGTTATGTATCTTATAGTGAAATGGTACCTTTTGATAGTTAGAATGCTGTGCCTTAAGTAGTTATTTTATGAAGATAATGAAAAAGTAAAAAAACGTAATAATTTTTCCAGAGATTACAAAGTGACCTGCACAGGAATCTGAAAGCCCTCGAGGTGCTCTTCTTACTCCCACCTTTAAAAGAAAAGATTGGGGGGGGAGGGCAGTTATGTGGATGGTTAGGTGTGCAAGATGGGGGGTAAGTGCTTGGTCAGATGGAGAGTTACAACAGCATGGCATTGTCTATGATTTTAAAATATGGATATGAGCAGGGAATAACTCGTAAATTTATATTATCAGATTTTTCTATTATATCTCGTACTGCACTCTTATCGGTATCAGTATCATTCCCACGTTCGGTGAGAGTCACAAGTTATAACAAATACCAGTCACCCTTCTGACTACTGCCCAGTACCTCTTCCCTTCCTGTGGTCACTTTCCTTCCTCCATCTCCACCAACACACACACACACAACTAAACACACACACACACACATGCACACACACACACACATGCACACACACACACATACACAACTAAACACAAACATACACACACACATACACACACACACTCACACACACACACACACACACACACACTTCCGCCAGTACAGTAATCCCTTTAAGACCCGGATGCCCAAGTCCCAGACACCCCAAATCCTGGACATTTTGGGCTTGGGTTCATTAGTCCAAGTTTTGGAATATTCCCTAAGATATCCAGACATCTGGGATACCAAAAATGACCAAACAACATCAAAAAAACAAAAACAAAACGATATGTGTTCATCCCTACTCTAAATTTGCCACCTGGTGACAAGCAGCTGTGTTTTGATACGTAGTTCCGGTGACATCGGCTAGAGCGCCCTTGCATCCTCCTCATTTCCCACCTACCTATCGTCGTGACTGCATGCTCGTCACCATGGCTGCCCACGTGCTTGTTCTTGTGGTGGTGCCCTACCTGCTGCAGGCCCTGCTGTTTCTCTGCTGCCTCTTACTCGTGTGTGTGATGATGGCCCCACCACCCGAGAAAAGGAAACGGGTGGTTCTGACCCTGAAGAAAAAGAGGGAGATATTGGACAAGGTGGCCGCAGGATGGCCGACCTCTTGCATCCTCCGTGAATTCAACCTGGCTCAATCTAGCTTGTTCGGCATCAAGAGATCCCGGGACAAACTCACCCAGTACACGGCAGACTTCATACAAATGACCAAACACAATGTGCAGAGGAAGATTATGTACCCTACCAGGTTTGCAGAAGTCAGCCTCTCTACGTTGATTTGGTACCGTCAACAATGTGCTGCTGGTGTGCTGATGCGTGCCAAGGAGCTAAAGGCCACCACTGAGAAGTTAGCAAGGTTACACGACTCCCCAGATTTCAAGGCATCCGAGGTTTGGCTTTTCGCTTTCAAACTACAGCATGGCCTTACTAACTGTTAGGCCCATGGCTAAGCTTTGGACGCCAACAAGGAGGGAGTACAAGAGTTTCGGCAGAAATGAAGGGCTTGATTGACAGGGGGGGGCCTCACTCTAGGTCAAGTCTACAGTGCTAACGAAAATGGTCTATTCTATTGCTCACTGCCAGCGAACACTGTAGCAGAGGAGACGGAGAAGCGTGTACCTGGATGCAAGCTCTCCAAGCAACGGGTATCTGCTTTATGTTGTGCCACTGCTAATGGCATGCACCAGCTCAAGCCTGTTAATGTCAGCCGTGCAAGTCAGCCTCAGTGCCTTCATGAGTTGATGGATGTCCTTCCTGTCATTTGGTACCATTCTGTGAAGGCTTGGTTCACAGCCAAGATCTTCAAAGATTGGTTTCACCAGCACTTCATTAAGGAGGTCATCCATTATCAGATAAACATACTGGGAATCTCACACAACCAGGTAAAGGCTGTCCTTCTTCTGGACAATGCACCTGTGCATCCGTCCAACAAGGAGTTGATGGCTGAGGATAGCTGCATTAGGTGGTTATTCTTGCCACCTAATACGACTGCTCTCATCCAAGCAATGGACCAAGGAGTGGTCGTGGCAACAAAGAGGGTGTGCTGTCAGAAGTTCCTGGATGAGGTGATGGTTGTTCCCGAGGACAAAGATGTGTGCAGGGAGGGATGGGACACGTGAAGCCAGCAGACTTTTGAAAACCTTTGTCACTGCAACCTCAAGTCAGCCATCTACAACTGGGCCAGTGCATGGAGGGAAGTCCCTGCCAAGACTCTGGAAAGTGGTTGGTCTCGTCTGCTTCTCAGAGCCAATGTGGTGCTCGACTTTCTAGGTTTTGACGTGGATGACTTCCATGCGCATCTTTGTGCGGCTGGCAATGAGGTGGATGTAGACAAAGTGCATGAGTGGTTGGATGACAACGAGGACGATCCTGGATATCAGATCATATCTGATATTGACATCGCATCTTCTGTTGCAGGTACAGGTACCCAGCTAGAAGGTTCCAACGAGGATAGCGATGATGATGCTCACTCCTCTCAGTGCGCCACTACTCCAGCCATTCCTAAGCTGAGCACACCCTGGGAGCAGGTTGAGTTCGTTCTTGACTACCTGGAACACCCAGACTGCGACAGGGAGATGGGGCCCGTGGGACTTGTGGAGGAAGTGCGCACTTTTAGGCAGTGCATCATCAGTCGCCAGAATTGCCGTACCTTTCGTCAATCAGTCATTGACAACTTTTTCAGGTCCGTGACCCCCATAGTGCCCAGCCCTGGCTCCACACCACTGCCTCACCAAGACCTGTCTTCTACCTCTGAGCCACAGCCCACCACATCAGCCATGGTGGAGTCTCCACTGGACATGAGTTTGTGGCTATCTTCAGAGTCATCTGCAGTGGGTGGCCCATCACCACGTTCCAGTTATGTGCCCCTGGGCCACCTGCCACACCTACTCTTTGGCTCTCACAGTGAATAAACGGCAATACCTCACAACTAGACCACATGGGAATTTACAGTGTTGTTTGGTGTTAAGAAATTAGAATTCAGAGTGCAAACGATTAAGTGCAGGATGCAACACTGGCGTGTTGCAGCTGGTGTGGCACAAGTAAGAACAGAATGTGCAGTATTTAAAAATTATTATTCACAGTGCAAAGGATTAAGTGCAGCATAACACTGGATTACTGTACGTGCTTCAAGTGCACCTTCACCACTGTCAGAGCCATAAAGTAGGTGGGTTAATCTTCCCAACAGCCACGAACGTGTCGTAAGTACCCTGTACACTGCTAAATATTTTCCTTACTCACTTCTAATTCCTCATTCTCTGGTTCTTTTCATTCATTTTTTGGTTTCTATCCCTTATTTGTGTGAATAGATCTGAAATAGGTGCTGTGCAAGTCCGGTAGGGAGTTATTTAGGTGGCTTTCAAAGTTAGGTTGGGTGGGGTCTATAAGTACCTGTCCAGGGGCATGTTTCCCAAGTCCCAGAGAAGACCAAGTCCCAGACGTTGCTTGGGCTCTTTTACATCGGATCTTGGAGGGATTACTGTATATTACTTACTTGTTAAAGCTGTCAGCATATGATGCACCACCAGTGAACACTAATGAAGAGAATTAATCTTTTTCAATTTCTGGCTCAGTAGATGGAGTTGCCTACCATCCACCCAGTCTATCCAGGAGATGCTACATTGAGTGTCTAGAAAATAAAAAAGTTTTCTTGTATTGTAAGATCCATTTACAATGTTATGTGGTAACTACCCATGAATAGTTGCTGGACAATTGGTTAAGGTACTACAATCTGATCAGGGCTATTACATTTCTTTCTGACACATTGCTGTTTACTGGTGAGTGACTGGTCACCCTCTGCTTGAATGTACTTTTTTTTATGTGTCTGACTCTGGTTAGAGGCTTCACAGTCTGCTCCCAAGCCCAGCAGTCCTCCTACATACCATAGACCTTCACATTACACCATTTCGGCGCTAACATCCTCAGTCCAAGTTGAGTACATGCTAGGGCTGTCTCATACAGGACTGGTGTATTGGTGTCTGCTTTAAGAAATCCAAATCCGTAAACTGTTCCCTGCCCCAGTGGGGATTCGAACCTGAGTCCATGAGGACTGCAGGCAGCCTCTCTTCCGATTCAGCCGCCGCCTTCCTCATATCCTTAGCCCAGACAGCCACTCTTTTAACCCAAGGTGTCCCGTCGACGTATGGGTATGTCGCAACGTTTTATCATGGCTAGACCCATTGACGTACCCATGCGTTATGCAATTGCAAGGTCAGTTATTTGCACAATTTTCAAGTTTCATGGGTGATTTTTGGTAGGCATATGTGGGAGACCTTCCTCTATCTGCTGTCAAGTGGGGATACTGCCTGGCCCCACCTGTCCCCCACTCCTCCCCTTCCCCGCACACTTGGTAATTCACCTGTTAGCAGTGACCTGGCCAGTAAAGACATGTCATGCCACAGTCTCTCCAATGACGAAATTCACGGTGAAAGTGATTCCTGAGGTGGAGGACAAAGAAATAGAGAAGCTAGGGGGAGAAACAAACAGAAGTGATGAGGTGGTAATGTCGTAAAGGAAGGTGCCATATGCTGGGGTTTTGGGTGAGTGAACAATGCTTCTATTGCCTATATAATTGTGTGAAAACCAATATAGACTCGTACTACACATAAATTCGTACCAAATAAATAAATAAACACGTAATCCAAAGTGGCTTGAATTAGTTACCCTCCCATAGTTCGTTTTCTTTGAGGCCAGATACCCTGAGAAAGAACGAAAGATAAGGCTGACTCATCACCTGTAGCACCATTTATAGGCTCAGGAGGGCGATTTCTCTATGAATTCTCGATGTTTCTCAACAAAAGTGAAGGTTTGAGCCCCCTCCCCCCCAAAAAAAAAATCGAAATTGCTCGGAACTGGGGGGTATTGGAGGTAGGAAATCAGTCGGGACGTGACGGGTTAATGGTGCAAGAAAAGGCATTCTGAGAGTTAGCACTGGTGGCATAGAATCAGTTTAAAGGCCTGCCTATTCAATTTGTGGGCACGTGTCGTTTTTACCCTACACCTGACAAAGTCAGAGGAGGGTGTTGTTATCATTGGGATCAATAGGTGTCCGCCCGTAGAGTTGGGTGGTAGGGCGATTGGCCAGGAATAGAGATTTCGTTTCTGGGCCAAAACTTGGAAAGTATTCACTATAGAGTCATGAAATTCCACAGTTATGTGTCGTATGGTGAACTGGTGCATTTTGATAGGTAGAGTGCTGTGTCTTCAGTATTTTTTTATTTTTTGATGAAAAAGTAAAAAAAATCCAGATTTCAATGTGACCCACGCAAGGAACCTGAAGGGCCCAGGTTCTGTGCCCTCAAGACGTTCTCCTGAAGCCCACCTTTAAAAGAAAAGTTTGAAGGGAGGGGGAGTGAGGGCCATTATACGCTTGGTTAGGTGTTGAGGGAGGTGGAGGGGGTATGTGCTTGGTCAGGTGAAGGTTTGCAAGAGCATAGCTGTCCCTATGTTTTAATATGGTTATGAAAGTATGTTGGAAAATAATTGCGTAGACGTGATGAACTAAATCACCTTCCCCGCCTCTGATCTAAAGAATATAGCTTGATTCGTCACCATGCTTCGAGACTCATGAGCAGCCTACACTAACAAGAAAGGTGACCACTGATTTTGTGGTAGTGCTTTTAGGCTGATCTTCTGACCCAGCCCTATGTCCATGACCTTTGATTGAATGCTCTCAGAATCAAACTGCTTCTTCCTTACATGATCCTTAATCCTTCAAGCGAATTTGCTTCAAATCGAATAAAAATTGTATGACTTCACTTTATGGCACTGACCTTCGAGCTGTTATGATGAAGATAAATATAAACTAGAGTGGCACTCAGTAGAGAGCATACCTCCGCCAAAGCCCAATATGCAGCTGGAAAAAGACTACCCCCTCCCCCATCAAAGCATATTTAAATCCGCTAGATCCGTAATTTTATATGGATCCGAGCCAAACTGTGCACATTCGTAGATACCAATATCCTAAACATGCGTGATTTTTTCATCAAGATTCAAGCAATAATCACTGAAAAATTTACGCATATGTCGAAAAACGCCCTATCTCGCAATGTGGATGTGGAAAAAAAAAAAATCCTGGATCCGCACCATTATCCGGATCCGCACCAAAATTTAATGGAGTCTATTCTGGTCCAAGGGCCATTCTTCCACCTAGTTTCGTGGAAATCCGTCCAGTAGTTTTTGTGTAATCTTGCTCACAATCCAACCAACCAACAAACAAACAGATGGACAGGTGAAAACATAACCTTGTTGGCGGAAGTAAAAATTTATCCTCTTCGAACCTTAAGTCTTTCCATTAAGACTCATTGAAAACTAGACCAAACTTCTTGAGTTAAAGGGCTGAACATTTGACACTGTAATGTAACTTGTCCTGTAACCGATGATCTCAAAACTGAACAACTTCAGTATTTGCTGTCCTTCAGCCATTCCAGCAGGTCTGGTCAAAACTGGAAGAAAACTGTTTGAGTTGACCTAGCCTATAACCTATGACATTTTTTCTTGCAAAGATTAACCACTTTTTTTTTTCGTTGTCCTCGGTCTTATGCCAAATTAGGTGCAATTCTGTCCAATACTTTTTTTCACAGTTTTGCTCATGAGCTGTTAAGACTATGCTCATAGTCACGTACAAAAAAAAAAAAAAAAAGAAGAAGGGGAAGACAGACACAGAAACCGAACTCAGCAGCACATTACCCCTTCGTCATTTCATGCGCTGGTGTAACAAAAGTGAAGAATAGATGAATGTATATACAGTACGTCCTCGCAGTGATGAAGTTAATAGGTAATAGCTCAACGTCCTCTTATCTGTTCATTATATCTTCTTAATTCCACACTGGTCCCTTGTCACTATTAAAGACTGTAAGACATCAAAGACAGATTAGGGAATGCCTTTCTCATAATCAGGCCCTACCATTGGACTGAACGGTTAAAACATCAAAGTGACATTAGGGCACATCTTCCCCATAATGAGACACTTATGGTGAATTATCCAGAATTATGTGTATACAAACGATTATAAGCGCTTCATCTACATATCCACCTTTTGTCTTAGTGGGGCCGTTGCTGGATAATCCTCTTGATCAATAGTTTTTCGTCTGTTGCTTTCCGTGTGATGTCTGTCGTGTGCAATATACGACATAACACCACAAAGGCACCGCCACCGCCACCATTGCAACGACACTTGGCCTGAGAGGGCATTATTGAGGGACAAGCAGATGTGAAGGGTAATAAAGGATTGGAGTGTGAGTATGAAAGGATACTCCACGCAAGTAATGGGTGCAGGGGAAACGTCATAAATACTACGCGGACTGTGAACCACTCTCAGTTGTATCAATGTACTGTACTTTCCATGGAAAGAAAAGCCAAAGACTAAACACGTAAACAAAAACTATCTAAAGATCTTGAAGCATAAGAGAAGGAAATGAAATGGCAAACAAGGAAAACTGTTATAGCACAGATAACGATTTTAAATATGGAATGATATTCGTCCCCGCAAGTGCTACTGAAGGCTGATATCTTATGAGGAGTCTCCCCCTCCCCCCCCGAAGAAAAAAAGATACAAGAAGTAGTACTTGTACCATCTCACAGACTTTTAATACTCCTATCTATGTTGAGAAGCTTCAAATCACCTCCAGTTCTCAAAAAGATCGAATAATGAAAAAGGTGGCTATGAGCTAAGGTGTGGTGTTCCCTCCAGACCAATCTCAAGGCGGCATATTTCCATTCAGTAAGCCATTTCCGCACCGTCCACTAAAGTCACCTGCCCCAGGATGATTGTCTCGACTTTATTTATAGAAAGGTCTGATATAACTCTTCTATCCAAACCAATCTAATCGATACTGTGACAGACTAACCAAACCTAATTTAACTTAACCGAAGAAACTAACCTATGTCGACCTAACCTTATCAAACCAAACATAATACAACATAGCTTTGCAAGATAACAAAACTAACAGACTAATCAACCTATCTTAGTCTAACCTAACCCTAAAATAAATGAAATGATCCAACTTAAATCTAACATCTTAACCTAATTACCTTACCACCAGCAGGATAACCTAATATAACCCAGAGCTGTCCGTCCAAACAGACTACAGTACGGATGTTTGCCTGCCAAGACACCC
>JAGKTI010023259.1:0-14890 GCA_018397915.1 Birgus latro
GGTTAAGCACTCATTTAAGTCTTCCCTTAATCTATGCCTCTCTAGTGAGTGCAGACTTAGTCACCAATCCGACTTAGTTTCATTTATTAATACTCTCTGCTTTCGTCATTTCAGCCAGGATTCTATCCATTTACCTTATCACTGTCTATCCTGTGTGCCAGAACCTATCTGTCTAATCTTTCGTGTGGGACTCTATCAAAAGCTTTCATAAAGGCCAGATAAATAATATTGTAAGCTTTATCGCTATCTACTGCCTCATAAACCTCTGAGAAGAATGACAACAAGTTTGTGAGGCATGATCGTCCTTGCCTGAATCTGTGCTGACTTTCATTTATAAGATTAAATCTTTCTAAGTGTTCTCTAATCTTATTTGCCAAAACTGACTGTAGCATTTTTCCTACTACTGACATTAGACTTATTGGACGATAATTCGACGCAGCTGATTTATCACCCTTTTTAAAAATGGGCACTACATTTTCGGTCTTCCACGTCTCTGGAACTTTTCATGAAATTAGAGTCACTAAATAACGTAAAAAGTTTGACTGACATAATTCTTCTTTGGTTTCTTTTAAAATTTTTGCATCTATATCGTTTGGACCTGGCGATTTTTTGAGGTTTTAACTTATTAATTTCTTTCAGTACCTCCTCCCTACTAATGATTATTTTACTAAAAATATTCTCCATATTATTTGCTGCATGGGGGACCAGGTCTAGATTTTCCTCGGTAAATACTGATATAAAATGATTATTTAGGATGGAGAACATTTCTTTATCTTCACTGGTAATGTCACCTGATTCTGTTTTGAGAGGTCCTATTGTAACTTTATTTTTCGTACGGTACATTTGATAAAAACCCTTGGGCATTTCTTTTGATTCAATAACAACCCTAATTTCATACCTTCGCTTTGCTTTCCATATCTCCCTCTTTACTTCTTTATTCAGAATGGCGCACCAGTTATATAAGTGTTCCTCACAACGTTTTATTTTTCTGTATTTTCTTTTCCTTTCGCCCATGAGAGATTTTAATCTGTTGTTTAACCATCTTGGTTCTGAATTATTCGTTCTAAACGGCTTTGAACGGAGACATCTATCTTGGCCTCCGTGTATTATATTTACTAACTCATTATATTTCATACTGGCCGAATGGCTGCTTGGTACTGGACCTGAGTTAATCCCCGACACCTGAACTACACTCCCATCTATGACCTGACCTTCCCCAGAGACCCTGCACACATTCCAACCTGTTTCTTGCCCCTCACCCCCACTGCCCTTGCTGTCCCTGAAGTAGCAAGTCTCCCTGTGGAATACCGTTCTAAAATAAGCTCTTAATCCATCAAAATCTCCTAGACAATAATTAGGAATGGTGGAGGGATTATCAGTAGAACAGACATCCCAAATAAATCTGAACTTAATTTCTTCATGATCGCTATTACCAAGTTGTCCACCAAAATCTGTATCACTAATGACATTTTCTTTATTAGCTAAAACCAAATCTAGTATATTATTACCTCTGGTGGGATCACAAGTATACTGATAAAGGAAATTATCCTATACTACTTCCAGAAATTCCTCTCACTCTGCATCCCCTGTCTGACTTCGCCAATCTATCCTTGGCAGATTAAGATCCCTTACAATTATTACTAAGCTGGACTGTGACGCTTTCCTAATATCCTCCCATCGGTATTTACTATCTGCTTTACTTAATTTTGGAGATCTGTAAATGGCTCCTAAGACAAATTTCTCCCTATTGTTACTAATTTCAACCCAGACACTTTCTGTGTCCCTATTTACTTTAATGTCTTCTTTATTGTAACAGTCTAATGAATCTTTTACATAAAGAGCTACCCCGCCCCCATTTCTTTGCAGACGGTTTGACACAAAAATATTATAGCCCTTTATCTGATATTCTGCTAAAAATTCTCGAGTGTCTATATTCATTCAAGTTGCACTAATTACGGCAATTTCTATTTCCTCTGTACAAATTACAGCCCTCAGTTCATCCATTTATTACGTAAACTCCTGCTCTTTGGGTAGTACACTTTCAGGTTATTATGAGTAGTTATTCCTCTACCTTGGGACTTACTATTTTTATTTTGTTCCTAACTGGGAGACTTTACTAATATAACAACTTTTTGTACTATCATTTATCGCCCTCTATCATCACTTATTCTGTTCACTATCATCGCCTGCTCATTTTGAAGTGCCTGAGTAGATGTATCAGCACTAATGGTTAAGCTATTGTTCTTTCTTTTGCAAGTCTTAATGCATCTATCCAAACCTGATGATAATGATTTCTGAGTGTAGTTGTTGTAAGTTCCTGTACACAGAATTCCCAGCCTCGAAAAAAAACAACAACTCTAACTCCCTATCTATCATTCAAGCTAAAATAGTAACACCCTGCCTACTAAGAAGAGTCCCATCCCAACTATAGATGGCACTCCATCCATAAAACCAGTCCCAGTTGTCTATGAAAGGTATTGCATTATCTTTGCAATACATTTCCAGGCAGCAATTAAAACCTGTCGCCCTGCCCAACCATTCCTCCTAGCTCCCCTCCTAGGTAAAACACCGAGCACTACAGGAGCCCCTCCTTCCTCCCTAACCTTTTCCAACATAACCCGGTACTGCTGCCACAGCACCTCACTCATACGCCTACCAGTATCATTGCTGCCTACATTGAGGCACACAGTAGGTTTTCCTCCACTATCCTTCATGATATTTGACTTCTTTTCTATCAGAGGAGTAGACTGTAGCACCAGTCGAACAGGGCAGTACTGCCGAGGCGGATGGCAGGATGATGATAGGGAGAGCTGCAGCTCCCGTTTCACCAGCCCTCAGAATTTGATCCTGACCATCTCCCTTTGCTGAACATTTTCAGTGCTTCATTTACACAGAGAGTAGGCCAGCATACTCTCTTAATACCTCTACCTTCAACTGTCTACACCACACTTCATGCACATAAGATATCACACCTATTCACACTCCCTTTAGCAATGGCTGCTGCATTATTACTATCAAACGAGGTGGTACCTCGGATTGCCACCAGCAGTAGGGTAGGGCTTGCGGCACAGGGTCTTTCCTGCCGCCATCAAGCGACTGTGCCGGTAGCGACTGTTGCAATTTCCAGTCATGTTCGTCAGTTGAGAAGTGAACGTGCGGCCTTATTTTTTACCAATATCCGTGGTCTTAGCACCAATTTAAATTCAGTTCATTTTTTTCTACAGTCCATATCCCCTCTAGCCCTATTCCTCACAGAACCTTAAATCTCTCCCTGTATCGAAATATCCCCGTTTTGTTTTTCTGGTTACCATATCTTCACAAACGGCACCTGTTGTTATATCAAATCTCAATATGCAGTTGACACTATTTTAAACTTCACTTCATCCAATTTTGATTACTCATTGTATAATAGAACCCAGTGTATTTAACGCCATATCTCCATATTTGAGTAACCTTAACCTAGTCCTTAGAACCGAAATTACCATTTTGGGTGATTTTAACGTACATAATATTGAGCGGTTATTGCATTCTGCCAGGACTGATGATGCTGGTCTAGAGTGCAAGCTGATTGCAGAATTGTTTAACCTCACGCAGCTGGTAAAGCAACCAACCAGAATACCATATAATCCAGACCATAAAGCCCATCTCTTGGATCTATTCCTGACAAATAATCCAGATCAATACAGGATAGAGGAACTGTCACCACTTGGATCCTCTAACCACAATCTCATCAAAGCCTCATTAGTTAGCCCCCCCCAATCCTCCCCATTCTGAACCTGTCAGGGTGACCTGATGGCACTTTGATAGGGCAAACTGGGATGAATTTAGAAATTATCTTGGTGACATTCCATGGCAGTCTTTCTTCTCCTGTGATGGCAATTCTACCCAGTCCCACGTTAGCGACTTAGTACTAGCTGGTATGGATTTATTCATACCAAGTCAACAGTTCATTAAAAGATCGAACTCTCCAAAATGGTTTGATAGCAACTGTGCCAGAGTAACAGCCCAAAAGTCATTATCATATAACTCTTACTTAAGATCAAAAACATTTGAATCACTCTGTCAATTCAAAATTGCTAGAAACCATGCAAAAGCTGTAATAAATCTCGCTAAATCAAACTTCATAATCAAACATCAAAACTACTTAATAACCATAATGACAATAGAAAATTCTGGCCAACTCTTAATTCTTTCAATAATAACTTTAACAAGTCATCATCCATTCCCCCACTAAAATCTTCAGATGGCAACATTAGAAATGACCCGCGTGGGAAAGCAAATATCTTTGACAGTACATTTGCCAGAAATTCTACCATAAAGGTATTCAGCAAGAACGTCACAGTACTAGAACTTGACTCTTCCAAAATTTTTCCACTTAAATTACAGACAAAATAAGTAAAATCCATCCCTGACAATTTACCTACCAACAAAGCTCCAGGCCCAGATGGAATTCCTCCAATTGTTGTGAAAAAGTGTTCCCCAGAACTTGCCCCTGTTCTAGCTAAATTTTTCAGACTATGCATACGTACATCTTCATTCCCTAATTCATGGAAAGAAGCCAATATCCACCCAATTCCAAAGAAAGGAAGTTTCTCTGATTACAGACCAATAGCTGTCACATCTTCTCTTTGTAAAGTATTTGAAATTTTAATCATTTAGCACACAGATAAACATCTTGAATCCAATAACTTAATCAGCGATAAACAATATGGTTTTCGCTACAAATGATTCACCATTGACATACTCAGTCTCGTGACTCATACCATCCATCAATCAATCGACCTACATGGAGAAACTCATGCAGCAGCCATTGATTTTTCTAAAGCTTTCGACAGAGTATGGCTTCATTCTCTGCTATCCAAACTCCCTAGCTATGGACTAACGTCTTTTGTTCCTTTGCTTGCCTCATACCTCAGCAACAAAAAATTAAGAGTAAAAGTGGATGATGTATATTCCAGTTTTCACTCATTTAACACTGGCATGCCACAGGGATCAGTTCTGGTGCCAACCCTGTTCCTGGATCATATTAATGATCTCATATCTGTCACATACAATCCCATCCATTCATATGCAGATGACTCAACACTTCATAGCTCATTCACACTCAGACACCCATTTACAAAGTTAATCTCTAATTCTCAACTCAGTACAGCCATCTCCATAAATCAAGACTTATCTATGATCAGTGAACGGGGACATAACAACCTTGTCTCATTTAATGGTAGTAAAACTAAATATATACAGTTTACTAATAGACAGAAAATGATACTGATATTCCCATCTCCAAAGGTATTGAAATTCTCGGCTTCTCACTTAAAAGTGCCCTCCGCTTGACGTCTAATGTCATGTCACTTGCTAAAATTGCCTCAAAGAAACTTGGATTATTGAAAAGAGTCCGTATCATCTTCATTGACAAGCACGTAGATATAATTAATAAGAGTCATGTGCACTCTCACCTTGAATATTGCTCACCCTTGTGGAATGGATGTGGAGAGGTTGCATTAAAACAACTAGACAAAATTCTGAACAAGAGCTGTGGGAAATATTAATAACGCTGCTATTACAAATAAACTACCTCCCCTACAGCTAAGAAGGAATGTTGCCTACCTTGCATTATTTTGCATATATTTTTATGGAAAATGCTCAGACGAAGTTGTGTCCAATGTGCCACCTCTCCATGCCTTCCCTCATGTTAAATGGGCATCTGGCAGCGCTCATGACTTGGATGTCACACAGCCATATTGCACAACTTCTGCCTATCAGAAGTCTTTTATTCCTCGAACTGCATCTCTCTGGAACTCGCTTCCTCGGAGTTGTTTCCCTCCAAACTTTAACCTACAGCTATTCAAGTCCAACTGTTACAGATATTTCGTGAATGGAGGACACCACTATCTTAGTGTATGGATTGTTTCTTTTTTTTTTTAATTCATATATTTTTTCTTCCTCTGTTCTGTTATCTAAAAAAAAACACACACCCTGGCCCCCGAGAGACACACATGTTTACTGAGTGTAGTATATATTGCTCTGTTTAGATATCTTACCTGGGAGTCTCCAGCAATGAGGACATTTTACTTACATTTCTTGATCTCAGTATACTTACGTGTACAGGAAGTTCTCTCACCGTCATTCTCCTCTACTTCCCTCTCTCCCTTCCTTCACATTCGTCCCGTAACGCGTGGAATGCATTTGTGGTTTTTATCTCTGCTTGTTTCTTAAGGGTGAACTTTGTTGCATCCTTGTGAACAAGTGTCCAACTGTCAGCCTTTTTTTTCCTTATCCTCCAACATCTCCTCCAACAATTCCCTCATTTGTGACTTCTTCTGCCTAAGAACCTTTACCTCTTGCTTCAGTTTGAGAAGTTCTTCCTTTAACTGTAGGTAGTCCTTCTCAATACTTGCAGGGGGGGACACAACTCTCCGTAGAGGAAGGTATCACGCACAAGAGAGAGAGAGTCGCTATTTCATTACAGATTCTAGAGATCGTCTGTGGGAATCGGTACCGATGGTTGGTTCAGTGTTGGAAACTTGGCTACAAGGCAGTTGTTTTCCAATGCTGCTCACGGACAACTTAGCAGCAAACAGCACCATAATAAAGGTATTTGGAAAGAATACGTTAATGGATGTTTAATAAGACACTACAGTATAACTGGCTGAGATCATTACTTTGATAACTCAGTTCATTACCACAGCGTTGGTCTCACAGCTAGAACTGAGTTTTAACACTGAAATTTCCTTTAGTACTCAGGAATTACACAGAAAACAGTTTATTCTTATATTAAAGACATTACTGTACTGTAATAAATACCTTGATAATTAGGAAGGAGGTAAAGATAGTTAGACAGAGTGATAAAGAAGAAAGTCGGGGAGTGGAAGATAAAAATGATAGATTGTTAATGGAGAAGGGAGACAAAAGTGAACAGACTGAGAGAACATTTTAAGGAATTGTTAAACACAGGTGATGAAACTAGTGCGAGTATAAGTGGCTGGGGAGTAGCTGGGGCGAGGAGGGAGATAGAGGAGGAAGTGATTAGTAGGATGGAAGTGGTGGAAGCAAAGAACAAAGTTAAAATGGGGAAACTGCAAGAACTGATGGAGTGTCTGGTGAAACGCTGAAGCACAGAGGAGAGATATTAGTGAAGTTTTTTTTTTTAATAATGTGTCTGACTCTGTGCATAGGCTTCATAGCCTGCTTCCAAGTCCAGTAGTCCTCCTACATACCATACACCTCTACATGTCACCACTTTGGCGCTAACACCTACCGTCCATATTGAATACATTCTAGGACTGTCTCATACAGGACTTGTGTATTGGTATTGGCGGGGATATTTTTACGACATGTCGGCGGGTCTTCTGGTAAGTCAGTAAAGTCTGATTTTATGAAATTCAAATCCTTAAACTGTCCCCTGCCCCAGCCGTGATTTGAACCTGGGTCCGGTAGGACTGCAGACCATCTCTCTACCGATTGAGCGTTGTAGGAAGGTAGGGTCCCAGAGGATTGGAAGAGGAACAATTATTCCCCTGTATAAAGGAAAAGGGGAAAAAGAAGTGTGTGGTAATCATAGTGGCATTTGTCTTCTAAGTGTAACAGGAAAATTATATGGTAGGATACTTATTGACCGAATTAGGGGAATTTCATAGAGAAGAACGGGGAGGCTTTAGGAAGAGATGAGGTTGTGTAGATCAGACATTCGTCCTAAGATCATCAGTGGAAAAATTTCTACAAAGAGAAAGCAGTTTTACTTGACCTTCATGGATCTGAAGAAAGCATACTGTATGGCTGAGTGGATAGACTAGGAATGTGGAAATTATTAATAATATATGGAGTAAGTGGGAAGCTGTTGAATGCCGTGAAGAGTATGTATGAGGACGCTAAGGCTGCAGTATGTGTGGATGGTGAACTGAATATAATTATCTTTCTGAATGTTGGATTGAAATAAAGATTCATCATGTATCCATGGTAGTTCAGTCTGTATATGGATGGAATTATAAAAGAGATGCAAGGTAGGTCAGTGGAAGTTGGAGAGGTCCTAATGACAGAGGGCAGCATCTGGAAACTCCCTGTTCTATTGTTTAATGCCGACGAAGAGAATCACAAGGCTTGGTGACTGAGTTTGGGGGAATATGTAAGAAACGGAATCTAAGGGTGAATGCAGAGAACAGTAAAGTTGTGGTCTTCGAGATAAATGAAGTCACTGAATATACAGTGAGGCTGGATGATGAGGAAATGGAAAATGTGAGTTTATTTAAGTACTCTGATATTGTCATGAGTAAGGCTGATTGATTGATTGAATATAATTAAAATCTGGTGGCAAAACTGCCATGGTCATATGGCCGGACAACAAGGTAAAAGACTCAGCAAATAAAAAATGCATATTCAAAATAAAGTTACAAGGTAAAAGACTCAGCAAATAAAAAGTGCATATTCAAAATAAAGTTACTACCCATTAGTAGAAATATTGTACTAAAAGTAAGAGAAGAATAGTTTATAAAATATCAATTAGTTATAAAAGTGGAAGGAGGCCCGCCTCCTGAAGAAAACTAAAAACGTCATCAGTGAAATTATTAGAGGCTCCACGAAGCATCGAGGACAGACAGTAGGTACCATCTGCCCCCTTATGCCTATGAAGGAATCTCTGACGTACGTCCCCCAGACTCGGACACTTGACCAGCCAGTGACGGACAGCAAGAGGAACAAGGCACTCATCACAATACGGTTGGGTCTCACCACTCATCAGGAACCAATGCGTAAGCCGAGAGTGCCCAGTGCTAAGCCTGGCAAGAGCCACGGACAACCACTCTCTGAAAGATTTCTTTTAGCTTATTATGAGCAACATCATCCCAGTGCATCTGCCAACACGTACGAATTGCGTACCACAAGTAAGGTGTTACAACAGAAGCAGGAAGCGGGTAGTCGGTTGGGAGCTGTTGAGAAGACGCAGCTTTAGCTAATGTATCTGCTCTCTCGTTTCCCACCACACCAACATATGAGGGAACCCAACAGAAGTCTACATGACGGCCACGATGGCCAAGAAGAAAAAGCCACTCTAATATTGATAAAACCAATGGATGGGTTGCATTAACCGACTCCAATGTGGAGGGAGCACTATGGGAATCACTAAAAATCACAACAAGAGATTGGAGGAGAGTAAAAATGATTTTGAAAGCATATAAAATCAGTCAGTTCTGTCGTATACACTGAAGTAATGCCAGGAAGGCTACCACCCCTACTAATGGAAGAGAGGACAACACCAAAGCCTACTCCAGTATGAGTCTTAGACCCGTGTGTATACACGGGGACAGAACCCTCATGAGTGGAGGCATGTTCTAAAAAGAGAGGGACACCCTCTTTACTAACAACAGACCTACAAAATCATATGAGAGAGTAGCCAAATACCCACCCTTGGGATCCGATGAGGACAAACTGCCAGTCTTGGAACAAAGAGGGCTAACATAACTTACCAGACCCTGTAACCAAAGGGCTTTGGGAAACTAGGGCGGGTGTCACAAACAGAAGATTGGCAATCTTGGGAGATGATGCAACAAGAAACCGAGTCCGGAATGCGGTGAAGACGATAACAACACTTCATCATCAACGACTGGCATCGCAAACCCAAGCGGAGTACACCAGCATCCACCGACAAGCTTGAAATCAGGGATGACTTGAATGCCACGGTTGCCAGACAAACACCAGCATGATGCACAGAATTTAACAACCGGAGACGGGCATCTGTTGCAGAGGAACAGATCTCACACCCATATTCAAGTTTAGGAAGAATAAGAGACCTATGCAAGAGGAGGAGGGTCTGACGTTGATCACCCCAAGAGGTATGAGCCCAAACCCTCAAAAGATTCAAAGCTTTAAGAAAAGCCACCTTAACAGAACGAATAAGAGGAACCCATTTTTTTTATGCAAGGAAGAAGGAACCAAAGGCCATGGGCCCACAAACTGCTCCTTCCAAGAAAAAAAAAACAAAGACAATACAAAAGAGCCAAGCTCAAAAATCCGTTCATTTCGAGATGCCTGGACACACTGCGTTTGAAAGACCGGAGATCAAAGGAAGTAGGAAATATAGACAGAGGAAGACAGCTCCAGAGTTGACCAGTTGCATGAAAGAAGGACTGAGAGTAATGGTTAACTCTTGCATTAGAGAGTTGGACAGAAAGGGGACGAGAGTTTGTTGCTAGACGGGTGCTAGGTGCTCAACGTAGAGGATGGGGGATGCAAATAGAGAGTTCACAGGAACAGTGACCATTGAAGTAGCGATAGAAAAGAGATAAAGATGCAACAGTGCGGCAAAGAGACAGAGGTTGAAAGGAGCCAGTAAGAGGAGGAGAGTTAATGAGACGAAAAGCCTTTGCCTCCACCCTATTGAGAAAAGCTGTGTGTGGAAAGCCTCCCCACACATGAGAGTTGTACTCTAAACAGGGGCGAATAAACCCTGGTATAAAATCAACAACCGTGCAGGGGTTAAGAAGGTTCGAAGTCAGCTTAGCATACCCAATCTCATGGAAGTAGATTTCACAAGAGATGTAATATGTTCTTTTCAAGATAAATCCTGAGTAATGTAACACCAAGCATGTTCAGGGATGATCCAGGATTGAGCTGGATATTAATAAACATTAGTGGGTACTTCTGTGGAAGATTTTGTTAGGTTGATAAGTGTAAGAACTGAGTCTTTGATGCATTAAAAACAAGATTATTTTTACCCCAGTCAGAGATACGAGACAAGTCAGACTTTAGGTGTGCCATAGCCTTATCCCTTGTTTGTTGAAGTAACTGGTGAGATGGACGTTGCAGAAACCGAATGGAAAGGTGAAGGGTGGAATCATCAGCGTATGAGTGGATAGGGTTAGATGTACAGCTTAGAAGGTCATTGATGAATAAAAGGAAGAGAGTTGGTGATAGGACAACGCCCTGAGAAACAACACTGTTGATAGATCTAGGAGAAGAACGATGGCCGTCTACAGCAGCGGCTATAGAACGACCAGAAAGGAAGCTAGAGATGAACGCAGAGATAGAAGGATAGAAACAGTAAGAGGGCAGTTTGGAAATTAAAGATTTATGCCAGACTCGATCGAACGCCTTTGAGATGTCAAGTGCAATGGCAAAGCTTTCGCCAAAGTCCCGAAAGGAGGATGACCAGGGGTCTGAAAGGTAGGTGAGAATATTGCCAGTAGAGCGTCCCTGACAGAAAGAAGGTTGTGACAGGAAAGAATTTTTCTGCTAAGAATAGATTCGAATACTTTTGAGACACAGGATGTTAAAGCAATTGAACGATAATTAGAGGGTTGGGAATGATCACCCTCCTTTGGGACTGGCTGAATGAGAGCAAACTTCCAGGAAGAAGGAAAGGTTCAGGTTGACAGACAAAGGCAAAAGAGCTTACCTAGGCAGGGTGTAAGCACAGAAGCACAGTTTCTGAGGACAACAGAAGGGACTCCATCAGGGCCATATGGCTTGTTAGTATTAAGGCCAGTGATGGCAGAAAATACATCAGCTGAAGAAATTTTAATGTCAGCCATGAGGAATTCAGAGGGGGGAAGTGATGGAGGAAAAGCACCGGAATCGTCTAATTTGGAATTGGAGGAGAAAATCTAGGAGAAGAGATCTGCTTTATCAGTAGAAGAAATAGCTACAGAGCCATCAGAATAAAAAAGAAGAGGGAAGGATGATGAGGTGTAGGTTAGAAATGTTTTTGGCAAAGTGCCAGAAGGAGTGAGAAGAATTCGTGTTTGAGAGGTGAGAACATTTAGTGCGGATGAAATTACAGTATTTCTAGCAGAGGGAAGAACAGACTTAGGACGATTCTGGGCAGAAATATAAGAAAGATGTGATACAGGGGTGGGTTGGCTCTGGTACCTTTTATAGGCCCTCTCCTTGTTGCGGATAGAATTAGAACAAGCGTGATTAAACGAAGGCTCGCTTGCATTAGACAAAGGATATGAGAAAGGAATGTATGCTTCCATGCCTGAGAGAATAACCTCCATAATGCGTAAGGCACACTCAGATGGCTCCCGGCCATGGATTCAATAATCATTCCAGGAAAAATTAAACAGGTACTGCCTGAGGGCCTCCCAATCCGCAGCTCCAAAGTGCCACGGATGACGTTTCTTTGGAGGGTCCACAGGCCTCATATGAGCGATAGGACAGGTTAAGGTAATAAGGTTATAATTGGAGGAGAACAACGGAGACATAAGTTTAAAAGTGTAAGCAGAAGGATTAGTTGTAAGGAAGAGGTCAAGTATGTTGGAGCTATTTCCAAGGCAGTCAGGGATATGGGTCGGATGCTGTGCTAGCTGCTCTAAGTCATGAAGGATAGATGAAAAGGTGTCGGCTTGTTCACCAGGTGGATCAGCAAAAGGAGAGGAGAGCCAAAGGTGGTGGTGAACATTGAAATCTCCTAGAATGGAGATTTCAGAGAAAGGAGAAATAGATAGAATGTGTTCCATCGTAGAAGTAAGATAGTCGAAGAATTTTTGATAGTCAGTAGAATTAGGCAATGAGTAAACAACGTAGATATACTGTATTTATCAGAGAATGAGAAGAGAGCCGAAGCCAGAGAGTAGAGAATTCAGAAGAATCATGTTCAGGAATACAAAAGCATGATAGGTCATTGCGTACATAGACACAACAGCCACCTTTGGCTTTGAAACGAGTATAGAGAAAGTAGGAGGATACAGAAAAGGGTTTGCTATCAATTGTCTCAGACAGATGAGTCTCTGTTAAGAAGAGGTGAGGTTTAGAGGAAGAGAGGTGGTGTTCCACAGAAAGAAAGTTAGAAGAATGGCTGCGAATGTTGCAGAAATGGAGAAGTGAGTCAGGCAGTGGTTCCAGGCATGCTGAGTCATCATCGGGGGAGGGGCGGATGGTGGGGGCATTTATGGTCCCTTCCCCTGGGGACTCTGAGGCACGGTTAGATAACGCCATTATTCTTTAATTTTGAAAAGGTAGTGTAGTGTGTACTGAGCATGTAGACTTGTGTAGACAGTTAGAGAAACTTGTACTGCAGAGTATGCTGGCCTACTCTCCGTGTAACTGAAACAATGAAAAAGTTCATCAAAGGGGGGATGGTCAGGAGCTAGTCCCGAGAGCTGATGAAACGGGAGCTCCAGCTCTCCCTGTCATCAGCTTTCTGTCCGCCTAGGGAGTAGTGCCCTGCTCGACTGGTGCTACAGGTTAGTCTTCAATCAAACAGAAGACCCAGAAACCGTGTCTCTTCCAAACAGGATATTCTCTGACCATAGGGATACAAGTCAGGGTCTGGGTGAACCCACCGAAGATGACAAAAATGCATAGCCACTGTCTTTGATAAAGAAAAACGGAAGCCAGGAGACTCTGCCCAGTCAGAAATTGTATTAAGAGCCAGCTGCAACTTCCTCTCTATCAGAGACATTCTAGATGCGATGATGGAAATGGAGAGGACATCGACATACAGTATAGTGAGCCTCATACACCGTCAGGAATTACACTGATTATGCTATTGATGGCCACAGCAAAGAGGGTAACACTAAGAATACTCCCTTGTGGCATTCCATCTTCTAGTGCATGGACATTAGAAAGCACTCCTCCCATTCGGACCCTTAAAAAAACGATTAGATAAAAACTACTGAATAAAAATAGGTAAGCACCAACGAAGACCAAATTCATGAAGAGAAAGTAAAATGCCATGATGCCAGGCAGTGTCATATGCCTTCTCCAGATCGAAGAAGAATGTGACCTGGTGCTGGTTAGTGGAGAAAGCCTCACAGACAGAAGATTCCAAGACAGTAGTGCATCAGAGGCAGACTGCAATTTTCGAAAACCATACTGGGCATGGGATAATAAATTCTCTCCAAAAACCACACAAGCCTAACATGGACCATCTTTTCCAAAACTTTACATATACAAGAAGTCAGAGAAACTGGGCAATAATTCGTTGCCTGTAGGTGGTCCTTACCTGGTTTGGGGATGGGGATAACCACAGCAACACCTCAACAAGCTGGAAACTCCCCAGAGCACCAGATCTTATTAAATAATGAAAGAAAAACAAAAGGGACTCATCAGACAGGTGACATAAAGAGGCATGAGGAATATCATCACAACAAGGACAGGAATCATGGCACTGCAACAGAGCCACCTGGAGTTCAGAAATAGAAAATGGAACATTGTAAAACTCTCCCCCAGAAGAGGCAAAATTGAGATCACGAGACTCTAAGAGCCGACGGTGGGAAGGCGAAGGCATATCTGCATCTTTCTGTGACTGGCAAAATGATCGACAAGCAACTCCGCAACAGTGAAAGGATCAGCCACAGTTCCACCTGCTGCAGATAAAACAGGAGGGGAGTGAACAGTAAATTTTCCTGATATTTTAGTTACCCAGTTCCACAGCTGAGTGATGGAAGTCCTCGAACTGATGGAGGAAACAAAACATGTCCAGGATGAACACCTGGCCTCCTTTAAGAACCATCTCATATGAGTTTGTGCCCTCTGAATTGCCATCAAATACTGAGGATCCCGACGGTGACAACAAAGTCTGGAGAAGGCAACTCGTTTGGCTGTCACCCAGAGCGTAACTGCACTCAGAGTTCCACCAAGGTAGGAAACTGACCCTTCGTTCTTGGAATGGTTAAAAGGGCTGCTGAGTGGAACGAGTCACTGAAATATGACACTGCCTCAGTAAGACAGCCAAACTTATTAGCAGAAAGGGAAGTGGAACTTAACCCGCTGAGTCCCACCAGCGTACAATGCACGTCACTACTTTTTTCCGCGGACAGACCCACCGACATGCATCGTAAGTCACTCAATTGCAAGGCCCATTGTGCGCACATTTTTCAACATTCGCAGGTGATCTTTGGTAGGCATATGTGGTAGACGTTCCTCTACCTGCTGGCAAGCAGGAATACTGCCTGGT
>JAGKTI010023260.1:0-14890 GCA_018397915.1 Birgus latro
TATACTATTAAGCACTGCACACACTGCAATGACACGACATACACTCCTTGAGAGCTTTGTGGGAAAGCCCGGTCTTGGCCATGGCCTTCCTGGGACTCATGGCTGTTCGGCCAGCCTTCTTAGGGAACAACTACTACTGCTACTACCCAGGACTTGAACATTTTTAATTATTGAATGTTTTTGCATGTATTTTTATCTAAATGTTGTTTCTTTAGATGTATTTAGTGTATACCTTATGCAACTTTTTGCTGGCAGCTGAGTCATTCAAAGGTAATTTAGTTATTTTGAAGATTGTGCATAGTAAGCATGTTAACTAAATTTATACAACTCTATCAAAACCAGTTAATAAGTAATACAGTACTGTAGTTTTGTATCTGTGAGGAAATAATTGTATTTTCATTTTCCTGCTGTTTCTAACATAATTTTATATGAAACCCATGTCATAATAAAAATGCGTAGCTTCATGTAAGAGAAGGCTGTAAGTACACTTTTAAGGGAATAAATGATGGATTTGTTTTGACAGAGTTCACTTATCACATAATATGGAACTGTCATGAAATAGCATAACCTCTTTACTGTAATTGTATCTTCCTTATAGTTTCCTCCTCCAGATTATATTATGTATCTCAGGAAGACTTTAATTCAATAGGCTAGATATTTCATTCACTATTTCACTGTAACTGGGGCTAATATACCTGACAAATTGGCTAATTAAAGCATCATTAAGAGGTCAAGGTCATTATTTTCTTAAGGGCTTATGAAGATATGTCCTCACCACTAATTAGCATTTTAATCAACAAACTCTCTGACTATGGGGGTGCTTTCCTCAGTCAAATAATAAAATGACTGCTGTGTTACCAGCAAGAATGAAAGTAAAATATCACTTTCAGGTGAAGGAATGAAAGAAAAGCATAGGTGAAGGAGCAAAAGGAAAGCATAGAAATGTTTAACAACTCTGGTAATGAATTTTATGTTGAGGGCTGCCATGGCTAAACACTATCTTTTTTTATCATAATCAGATACCAAATGTTATGGAAAATTTTACCATGAAGATGGTTTTCTATTCTCACTGAAAGCTTCAAGTAATTTTTCATTGCATTGCATGCTTCATCTTTGAATGTCACATTTAACCCTTAAACCGCAGAGTTGTCGGAGACTCGCCGTGCCCATCCCGCGGGGCAGATCCACGCTACAACTGTCTTTTAAAAAATATTTGCCAAAAATCAGGTATTAGTCCTAGAATATTATAATTACATATGCCTATGGCACATACCTTCAGCTTTCTCCTGGGATGTTTTTTTTTTTTAGCACTTTTCGACTACCGTAGGACTTGGGGAGACTTCTGAAGTTGGCTAAGTCTCCACTTGGGGAGACTTCTGAAGTTGGCTAAGTCTCCACTTTACACTTCCCAACTTCCCGTAATATGAATACCACTGCCAGATATTAACACTAGAAACACTATTCAATGATTTCCAAGTAGTTTGGAATCCATACTCAAAAAAAAAAACACTGTGAAAGCAATGTAAAATACGAGCGCGTACGAGCCTCCCACTCACGCTTGCTAATTCACCGCCCGTTTTGTCATTTCTTATTCATATACACACTCACACTATTATTTCTAGTACTTTATTACACTTATATATATCTACAGTCCTTTACCGTTTCCCACACGATGTTTAGTAGGGGTAGAGGTCACGAGGCCTTTTATAATGGATGCAAAAGTGGCAGAAATGGAGGAGCGCAACTGCAGCGTGCCTACCCATTGAAGGATGGCAGTGAACTGAGATGTACGTATCTGGGTAGCCAAGGGTTGAAAACGTCAGCTGTTAATGTATGTGCTAAGAAATAAGTCGTAGGAAATCTAGACAATACATAATTAATTAGATAGTTCCAGGTGAATATAAATATCACTCAGGCTTCTCCCTTCCTGTCTTATATACATTTATATTACAAGAATAGCTCATACGGCATATTTCACGGGGGAAAAAGAAAACAGAGGAAATAAGCAAATGGGTGCAGGTTGGATGTTGCCAAGTGATAATTAGCCAATTCCATGTGTATGGCACTATCAGTTATCTTATTTTTGTAATATACATATTATTTTGTATAAGAATAGGGCATAGGGCTCATTTCAATGGATGAAATCAGTGGAAAAATCCGGGGAAGATTTACGTAGCGCAGAGCAGCTGAGCAGACAACACGAGAGGGTAATGGAGGGGAGTCTAGAATGGGGGAAAATGGCTAAATTGTCAACAATGGATGGGAGTACTGATGACATTAGCAGCTCTGACTGTTGTTGGACATTGGCAGTGCTGATAGATGATACAAGTCACCTCTTGAAAGCCCGGCCAAATTCAAAACAACACAGACTCACCCAAGTGACGCTCTGCGGTTTGATCCATTGCGCCCGACTGTCATGAGAGTGACGACCCTCGGTTAAGGGGTTAAGCTTTGTAAGAATTGTTAGATGTTGAAGTAATACAAAATCTATCTATCTATCTATTGCCAGACGCCTTAATCCCGAACGGGGTGGCCACAAACAAATCGCCTCCATGTCACTCTGTCCCCTGCCATTCACTACCACGCTCCCAACTCACACCCCCCTCTCTCATATACCTCTCCACTCCATCCCTCCATCTCATCCTCGGCCTACCCCTCCCTCTCGCCCCCTCCACGTCACTCACATACACGCTGCTTGTCAGTCTTTCACTCTCCATCCTCTCCACATGCCCAAACCACCTTAACATGTTTCTCCTAACGCTTCCCATCACGTCCTCAACCACACCACAATGCTCCTTCACTTCCTCATTTGTTAGTCTGTCTCTCCATGTGACTCCACATGCTCCTCTCAAATAACTCATTTCCACTGCTCTCACTCTTGACTTCTGTCCTTCCAACAGGGTCCATGCTTTCTTAAAATATGTATAATTGCATAGTTTATTACTGTACCTGCCTTGAAGAATGTGCAGCATGTAGTCATAGCTTCCCATCACTTAAATCTCATTGTTAAGGACCATGTGATTCTTGTGCTTGTTTAAAGCTAAGCTTATTGATTATATTACTGATACAGGTTGAAGCCGGCTTGGTATGCATTGAAAAGTCAGCTTTTGTTTTTGGCTTTAACGTTTATCATAAGTCAGGGATGTGTTTTGAAATATTATGTCTGTCCGTATGTTGCATTTTTCCCCAGGTTATCGGTAAATACTGACATATAGTAAACCCTCATTAATTCGTACTTCAATATTTCGTAATTCGGGATAACTCGTAGAGGCTATCATGGAAAATTTTAAAAAATAAATTAACTCATTTATAGTGTATAGTACACTACTGTATAGTAATCTAAGTGTGTGTAGTCTAAGTGCTCAAAGTGTTCAGTGTTTTTTATAAGAAAAGTGTTCATAAAAGTGACATAGAGCCCCCCAATCCACCTCTACACCCTCCCAAAGGCCTCCTCCAAGCTTGAATA
Source organism: Birgus latro (assembly GCA_018397915.1). NCBI lineage: Eukaryota > Metazoa > Arthropoda > Malacostraca > Decapoda > Coenobitidae > Birgus > Birgus latro. The sequence continues at coordinate 3,467 of JAGKTI010023260.1, forward strand.
CTTCCCTGCAGTACCAGAACAAGGTAAGGTTCTGTTAGTTTTAGTTTTAGTTTTTCTCTATGTACAGTACTGTATTGTATAATGTGTTTTGGAGGGAGTTGGGGGGGAAACCCCATTAACTCATAATAATGCTAACTCTTGGAGGGTTGGAACCCAATTAACACGAGTTAACGAGGGTTCACTATAATTGTAAACAAAGTAGGGCACTGAAAGAGGAACACCCCAGATTCTGATGCTTAGGAAATTCATGTTTAATGCCTAATGTTTTAGATACTTCTTTGATTTGACTCATCCCTTCAGCATGTCTTTAGTTATCATCAGTAATGACATTGCCACATTGGTGGCTGGGGTGGCACTACCTACCTCAGAAGTATGCCTGGCCACCTCAGAATTCTGGATGAATACCCCCAAACTCCCCTAAAGAGTTCTTCCTGGACCACCCCATAATCAGGCTTGGTCATGCCCTGACCTTCAGATAATTCTATTAAACTTAGTAGAGACCCCTTTTTGGAAGTTGAGTCAAAACTTGTGATGACTATCAAGCAAGTTGTAACTCAGTCCTTAAATATCCGGACCAAGAATCTTTACCCGAGGTCCTGAGGAGCAGTAAATGATTGGTTGGTAGGTACTTAGATACGTAAGAATAGACCATGTAAATTGAAGAATAATTACCATGTTTTCGTTTTCTCAACTTGGATCCTCTTCATGTCGAAATCAGATGAAAATTGTTGCATTTTCATAATAAACAGCTTTTCCAAATGTTGGTGTAATTCTTCAGTGTGAATAGTTTAGGTCACTGATATCAAAGTACAAATAGCGAATGGCATTGAGCACTGTAATACTGCACTTCCTCAACCATTATGCTGTATTTAAACATTTCATGGCACTGTGATAGCAAGATATAATTATGTAGTGTTGAGTGACGTATATCAAGCCAGGATTAGTATGCAGCATTGATTACCTTATCACACTCTCAACCGTTGTGTTATGTCCCCAGTTCGAGGTTGAGGAGGTGAGACGGAAGCAGGAGGAGGCCACCGCTGCTTTGATCACAGCCACATCCACACCCCAGCACCAACACATCGCTGAGCAGGAAGGCACTCAGGAGAACGACGACATACCCAATGGCGACATCTCTAAGGAACTCTACTCTGGGGAGGAACCCATCGAGGACCCCATTGGAGAGAGGAGGACACTGGCCATGCACAATGAGCGGCCACAGAACCAACTTAAAGTAAGGCTTGCCCTCTGTTATTCATTTTATCTTTTTTAGTATATGCCTAATGATCTAGTGTTTCAGGCTTTAGTCTAAGTGGTAGCCATACATGATGCATCTTTTGAATCTTCAGGGGTTAGCTGGAGGGTTTTGATTATGTACTGTCATCAGGTGGAGGCCAGTTACCTATCATCAGATGTGAATTGTAGCCTACAGTAGCCTAGCGTCAAGTCCATATATTATACAGCAGTTAATGTAAGTCTGGCTTCAGTTGAATGAATAATATTGATAGTTTCAGAACAGTTCTGGACTGGTGTCTGAGATAGTTATCTGATACAGTGATTATAGCTAGCAGTCATTACATGTTGCGTTATCTAATTCATTCTCTTCTACCTCATATCATAGATGGGACCCTCCACCATCATCTCACTTCATGTAGTGCTGCATTCAAGTACCTTTTTACTGAGCGACAAGATAAGTGATTTGCTTTATACCAGGAAACCTTTTACTCAACTGGGTGGTAACCATATATCCAGATGTACACCTGGTGGTCTCGTGGGTTAAGTTGCTCCAACTTGATGTGTCCTTAAAGGGTTTACATCTGAGAGTTTGTTGAGGTTTATTGTTCATAAAATGTTTCTTGGGAGAGTGACTGGTCACTCGCACCTTAAATGTCAGTACTAAGTAACCTAGTCCCAACCCCCTATACTCCTGTTGAGGCAGTTAAACATGTGGGTAATGGATGGATGGAAGTCCTTTTTTCAGTTTTATTCATCATTTTCATGTATTTTTGTGTATATTGCCATGTATTTTTGTCCATTCCTTTAGCAATCATCATATTATCTTCCTTTTTTCTGCTTTATATTTTTTGCCCATTTTTTAATAATCTTTCTTTTCTCAGGCCCTGAAACATGATCTTGAATCAACTTGAGACTCCGAGAAGGAGACGATGATGGACAAGATTCAGAAGGAGAACGTGAGGCAGGGACGAGACAAGTACAAGACCTTGAGGGAAGTCCGCAAGGGCAACACTAAGCGACAAGTAGACCAGTTTGAGACTTTGTGAAGTTGCCATAGGACCAGCATCAATATCACACCTACACACATGTAAACATTAAGCTTACTCTTTTCCCGCCTCCTTACCCTCGTTTTGAGTTTTATACCCTCTTTGCTCCTACTGGCATATTTGTTAGGTATTTACTACAGAATACCAAACTCCTGACAGGTGAAGTTGGCTTATGGGCATCCTTGTCCATGTAGCCAGGCTGTAATTAAACTGTTTATAGAAGAGTATGTATAGCTTCTGGTTAGAACTTTCAAAAATTTGTGTGAAAACTCTGATGTTGAGAGACTGTTCATTTTTGGCCCTGGCATTTCGTTAATACCAGATAGCTTAATAATTTCTGTACTTATGGAATGGTTTAGTATTGTAAAGTCTTTTTTTGAACATAATAGAGGTTAAAATTTTCTCTAATTGCTTTGAAGTGATATAGATCATTTCAGATGGTGCTGGATTAAGCTGCAATCATGTAATCTGAAGTGTTTCATACTTCTTTGTACTATTTCATTCATTCCTGTTTCCAGTAGCTGCAAAATATCTGGATCTACACACAAATAGCACAAGGACCTTTTGTGCTGATGCAGTGTTTTCTGTCCAACTTAAAAGTTTGCAATTCATATATATTAAAAAACAAAACAAAATCTAGAATTAGTTTTTTACACATAATGCTCTGGATGGTAAGCATTGTTATGACTGTAAATATATGTTGGTTGATGGATAGTCTATTTTGATTATTGAATTTTGTATTTGTACTGTACCATCTTAGCTATAGGTTGCCTTGAGTGTTGTACAGTTTGATACCACTAAGAGATCTGAAGAACTTGGATCTGGCTTTTTTATTTTACACATACACACATCTATATATTGGCAGAAGAGAGGGGATATGTTCCTATGCTGGTCTTCCCAGCATGATTTTCACTTTTGTTAAGTTTGAACATATTCAAAAGTTTACTTATATAATCCTGCTCCACTTTAATTTAGATCTCTGTGGAGTGAAAAAGCTGGATATATTTTTTTAACTTGCAGTTTAAAGCGTGTATAAAAGAATTAATGCTTCATTTTTAATTGGATCATATGGGTATTTTTTTTTTTTACCAGGTAATGTCTCTTATTGTATTCATTTTTTTTATAAGTAAATACAAATCAGTTATGACAAAATCTATTCCAAGATTTGGCTGATAGGACAATGCTTTTCTGCTTTATTTGAAGATTGTATTGTGTTGCCAGTGCCTAAACAAACAGCCTTCCCCTTCCACTGTCCTCCCACGTCTTTCTGTTCTTGCTCTCATGTTTAAGGAAGTGAAACTTTATTGGCCATATATATATATATATTTTGCTGAGAAGAATAAGAGCTTTCTGTTTATTACTAAAGACAAAAGTTAGTGTATCTAGACATGTTAATTGTGCATCAGACTGGTTACTCTTATTTTAATTATATATTTCACATTAGAACAGGTCAGTACTCTGTATTTCTGTGATTTAACCCATCTGTGCACAAGAATCTGTCAGGAACACATTAAAATAATTCAGTATCAAAAGAGTCACCATGGACTGTCATTCACCCAGACCCTTTTTTTTTTCAGCAGTGGAAAAATTCACTGTTGCCTGTAGATGTGTGTTAACCGATGAATTTATTATTTACCTTGAGTGGTGTTACTTTTTTTTTTCCCCATGGGAAAATATATTTATTGAAAAGTAAGCAGTGCAGGAGGACGGGATAGCTATGAATCACCTCGGCACTGACATTTGTGAAGTCCCGCAGTGACAAGCCTCAGTGGTTGTACACCCGGCGGCAAAAGTCCTGTCGCCTCATCTGCCTTACCGAGACCCGCGATATCCATAGACTCGAGAATATTAGCTGTAGACAACGTGCATATAATATTATATGCCAACAGATGGCACACCGCAAGGTGTGTGGTGATGAGGGTGGAGGGAGATGGGGGAGAGGAGGGGTTGGAGCTGTTGGATTAGTTTTCATGTCAGCTAAAAATATCGAAATATTTGTTTTACACTTTTTATAAGTATACGTATCTAGGGAGTAATTAAGAGGTAGAATAATTTGCTGGGTACTTTTTTTTTCCTTTCTGTGAAGACCACATGCCCATAAAAATATTAATGCTATTTGTGATTACTTGCCCATAGGCATGGCTACGGTTAGAGCAAACTCTGTGGAGGTCATCTCTGAACGGGAGCGAATCATTGGACTGTGGGAAAGTGGTATGCCCACGCTAGATATTGCGGCTACTACTGTACTGGTGTATCACAAAGGACCGTTTAAAGTGGAGTAAACGGTTCCGAGAGGAGGGATCACTGAAAACCGAACCAAGGAGCGGAAGGCCACGGATTTCTACACCTGACGATGATGCCTGTCTCCTCACCGCAGTGGAAGACCAGCCATTAACATCGGCAGTTCCCTACACCCGTAACCTTAAGCTTCCTTGCCATCCTAGCACAGCAAGGCGGCAGATCCACGAGGCAAATATTCATTGCCGTATCCCCGCCAATAAAGAATTATTAACACAACAACAAAAGGGATGTCGCCGTGGATTTGTGCTTGAGAATCTATGCATGGATCACTCCTTTTGGAAAAATTTAATCTTCACTGTTGAAAAGTATTTTACATCAGTGGAAGCACGAACACGGCACTGCTGGAGGAGGGAGAATACCAGGCATCATCAAGTTAATATCAAGGATAGAGCCAAGAGTGGACGAGTGGGTGTTAATTTCTGGGGTTGGATGTGGACTGAGGGTCCAGGGGAATTAATAAAATTGTCAGGAAGATTCACAGGCAATGATTATGTAAAAGTGTTGGAGGATGTTCTCGTGCCTACAGTGAGACATATGGCTTTTCCCCACCCACGCCCTATCGTTCTAGTGCACGATAAGAGCCTCATCCATACCAGCAGTGTGGTTAGGGAATGGTTGGAACAGCATCCAGAAATTGAAGTAATAAACTGGCCAGCAAACGGGTGCGACCTTAATCCCTCTGAGAACCAATGGTCAATTATGGTTCGTGACTGGGATGTGGGCGAACAACGAAACAGCCAAGCAATCGAAATGAAACTCTTTGAGGTGTGGGAATCAATAAAGCTTCGCCCTAATATATGCAAGAATCTTGTTCAGAGTATGCCTAAACGTCTTCATGAGGTGTTCAATGCTCATCCTACTAAGTTGCATGCAATACCCCGTATATTACGATGTATTTACATTATATTCTGGTATAATACATCAATATTTACTGTGGTGGCTGGTCATCCTACTGAGGAGTGTTATGACTGTCATATTACATTACATACTGGTATAATAAATCAATATTATCTGTGGTGGCTGGTCCTCGTACCAACGAGTGTGTAGTACCCTATACATTACTGTTTATTTACATTATACACTGGCATAATGAATCAATAATTTCTCTTTTCACTGGTTTACTTACTCATCAGTAGGGAATATAACCACAATTTGCGGCGATTGGTTGTACTGTATTCTTCTCTAAACATTATGCCTGTCCTGGGATTTGCCTATACATTTATATAAATGTAAATAAATCTACAGAGATATAATAATGTTTATTATCAAGGTCATTATTACTACTTGTATGAATGACATAATCATCTTTAACGAATATGATAATTATTAAGATAATTAAAATTAATATTACTAAAAACACATCGATATGAATGTGCAACCAACTCATACATTAGTATGAAGCTGACAACAGAATCGTATTAGCGTCACCGACATTTAATTACGTGAATGCAGACATTACATCCAAGGATGCTTCCACTCCCCCTGTATCCCCCCCAACCGCTCCATCCCCTCCTCTTCCCCTGTCCATTCTGCTCTCACCACCACACACCTCACGGTGTGCCATCTGTTGGCCGAAATATGCGCGTTGTCTACAGCTAACATTCTCGAGTCTATGGATATCGAGGGTCTCGGTGAGGCGGGCTAGGCGACAGGACTTTTGCCACCGGGTGTACATGTATCCACTGATTTAGCCTTGTATATCTATTATACATTGAGGTTAACATAAGTCATTTTTTAATAAACTTGAAAGGATATGATCATTTACTGCTTTTTACTTTTTCCCCATATGGGATTTTACAGCAGTGGCTCCAGTAGACCCATGCTGTACTAGACTAAGTGGGGGAAACCCGATCTGATGAATCCAATAATCCATTGTATCTGGTGGTCCCCTCCATTGAAGTGGGATTTCTAGCACATATTGGAAAATAAAGTAGTAAAATTGCATATTCCATTTCTAAAAAAGAGAACAATACCCATTTTACACTAATCTGGACCATAATTTCACACCTTTGTCATATCACTTTATGACTAGTCAGTATTTCTACAGGGCAAATTTAGATTAAGAAGGGTATGAAACTCATGTATTGTACACTACATGTATAATTGGATGAACACTGCTCACACACATTCTTGTTGTATGCTGTAGACTGAGTTAACTGTTCTTCGTTACTATCGGCAAGAATTGTTTATGGTTACTCTGGTGTCACATCTATATAGAGTCTGAAGTGGTGGGGGTCCTGAGGCTGTAATGCTGGATCCTGAGGCTATGTGGATGCTGGTGCTGAGAATGTTGACACTACAGACACATTGGAGGTGTCTGAGCCTTGGTAGCTGGAGAGGGCACAGGCTTGAAAAACTAGGAGATATCAGCCTGGATCAAGGCTGCTGCAGCTGCATTAGCTTCAACATGATGAGCTGCATGACATTATGCCATGCCAGAGGCTGTCCAACTTTGCCTCTCACAGTCAGGATAGTGTCTGCAACATCAAAGGTTGCAGGGACGATACAGGTGCCTTGTGCTCCTCATCCTATTTGTCTTTCTCCTTTGCTGGTGCCTTGTCTTGTAATTCAACCACAATCTCCTCTTCCATCTTGTGATGGTAGCCAGGCACACCAGCATCCTCATCCAGGCACTCTAGCTGCTGCTTCTCAGTAAGGTTCCTCTGCCCTGCAGCAGCCAACATTTCTGCCATCCTTAGTAGCTCAAACCCCTCAAAATCATGTAGTGTTGCTGGAAATTGGGGGGCTCTGAGGATTTTGCAACACCCATTCTTGAGCGTGGCAAGAGACTTGCTCTTTCACGTCTCTGCCTGGTTGAAGATGGTATCCTTGATGGTGTTTTTCTTGAAACTGAGCAGGGTTTTCTTGCCTTTGGTGTACTCATTGTCTTCCTGGTCCATCCCATCTTCAGTCACAACGAGGCATTGTTGCAAACAGAGTTTTTCTATAGCGCCTATTGGCACCATAAATCCTCGGTCCATGGGCTGGATAAGGGCGGTGATGTTTGCTGGCAGCAGCAAAACTTTGATTCGTCCATCCTTGCTGCTGAGTTTGGTGAAGGAAACATGGGGTGGTGCAATGTCCAACAGCAGAACTGTGTCCATGTCATCAAGACATGCCATACCTTTTTTTGGTGGGTGCTGTGGTGTAACTAGTCAGTAATGATATCCCAAGTAAACCAGGCAGACTTATTACCATGGTTCTCCACAGGAAGCTTGGCTATGATGTTCTTGAGTGACATGGGTCACTTGCACTTAGTACTATGACTGGCTGTAGGCAATGAGAGCCATCAGCACTGGCACAGGCCAGAATGGAGAGACACTTCTTCATTGTTTTATGTCCTGGAGTGTTGCTAATATCTTTGGATGCCTGGGTATTTTGAGGGACAGCACACCAGAAGAGCCCTGTTTCGTCAGCATTGTAAATTTAGAACTCATGCAGGCCCTTCTCCTCCATCAGCTTCTGAAGATGCTGGATGAACAGTTCCACAGCATCAACATCGGTTCTGAACATCTCTCCAGTTATAACCTTGTTAATAGTGCCATGGCGCCTACTGAACCTCCACAGCCAGTCATCACTACACTTGAAATTTTCAACTCCAAGGTGAGTGGGCAAGCCATTGTCCTGCGTGTTGGATGTCCAGGTAAGGCACGAACATCTACAGTTCACTCCTGTGTGCACCTTTATACACTGTTTTGTCGAACAAAGGCATAGATAATAGATAGATAGTATGGTTTATCTGTGATGTTAGTGAGGTGTGTTGCAGTGTAAGGAATGGCACTGCAGCTAAGGACAGGGCAGCATATGAGGTTTTATCTGAAAGGAAATTTCTGTGGGATGCATTTCTGGTGTGGATTCTTATACTGTGGTGATTGGTTGAAGATTTTGCATTGCTAGGGTAGGTATGTTTCTAAATGGCTAACCAGTGAACAGTAAAATAGTAGAAGAAACAGTGCATTAGAAAATATACAAAGTTTTCGACCTCAAAATTGCTACCTCCAGCACTAGTCTTATCCTTTCCTTAACATTATACCTCTGCGCAGTACTTCACTTCCAGCCTGGTCAATTAACACTCATATTGTTACCTTACTACTTCACCACACCATTCATTGTAATATTTTGTTATATTTATCCCGTGCCAAATTTTCATGGCTGGCGGTATGAAAAACATTTACAGATGTTCTATGCTTTTAATCAATAATTTAGTGATATTCTAGAGGATATAGGAAATTTCTTGTGATTTCTGGAGTTTAGCAACACTTAAACTTTTTTATTAAATCTTCTCTTCTCAGTGTATGCTCTGCTGATCGAGGAGAAGGAGGAGGGTGTGGTGAACATGCTCATGCTTTTTACCTAGTGAATCTGTTTATTTGTCTAGAGGCCACCAATACCTAGCCATCTCTTGTGTGCACTGTAATGAGCTGGATTGGCTGCTAGGGTTGAGTAGGTCAGGTACGTTGCCAGAGGTTACCCTTCCCCTAATAAGGTCACCAGACAGATTTTGGCAAGTGCATTCATCCCAGTTTTTGTAGCCCATATTTCCGTTACCTCACAAGGTTCTCAAGCATCACTTCATTAACGAGTTATTTTGCATTCGTATACCTATCATCACACTGCTGAGAAATTTAAAGGCTCTCGCATGTTCCATTTCCTGACCATCCGGCCTTCATGGTTTCATTTTTCTTAAACGTCATAGCTATGCTAGTAGCTACATTCACTTCTAGATTTTGTCTCTTGAGTGTGTAGTAGAGTTTTGTAATCAGGGGGACATGTAATGTGCTGGAGTGTTTGGAGGAACCTCAGGGAGCTGTTGCCTCTCCTGATATGAGAGGGCTCCCCCTACTTGCGAAGGGAGCTTAGTATGCGGCATGTGTTAGGAATGTAATGCTGTATAGTAGTGAGACATGGGCAACAAAGGAAGAGGATTTTCGTAGGCTCAAACGTACAGAAATGACAATGATTAGATGGATGTGCAGTGCGTCCTTGAATGTGAGGCCTTGGGGTCTAGGATTGCGACTGGAGTTGAGAGGAAGCATGAGACTTTAAATATACTGGTGTTGTGATGAGGAGGAGTAGATTGAGATGGTTTAGGCATGCTGAGAGGATAGAGGATGACAGTTATGTGCGGAAGTTACGAAGTGTCAATGTTGAGAGGATTGAGCGTGACAGTTATGTGCGGAAGTTCGGAAGTGTGAACGTTCGGGGTAAGGTTGCGAGAGGCAGATCGAAAAAGACCTGGGACGAGGTCATGGAGTGTGACCTCAGGGATAAAGGACTGAATAGGGAGGTTGCCAGAGATCTAGCAGCATGGAGAGCCGCCATTAGGTGACCAAGGCCGATGCACGCATGCAAGCATGTTGAATTCTTTATAAAAGGGCTGTCTGATGCCATGCAGAATGTCATAGCAGCGATTCGTTTGTTCCCACCTCCTCCAAAAATAAGGCGTCTGGCAATACTAATACATAGAAAGAGCGAGACACACTGTAGACTCGGAGATAGACGAAATTTTGCTGTGTTTTATGAATAATAGGCAGCATTGAAACAAGTGCTGTATTATATGTCTCGGGTGTCTTTTTGGTATTATTGTCATTTCAGGCCCAAGTCAAGGAGGAATCAGTATCAGTCTAAGAAAATACAGAGAACATTAGTTTTCCCTTAATAATCCCATACTTATTTCATTCCAGAACAGCTTGAAAAGAAAGCTAAAATTCACTGGATACCTATGCCATTTTTCTCCCGTTTAATGATTCGAAAGAGTAAATTATCGTAGTTCTTGAGAATATGTTGGCTATTTGTACTGATATTTCGAGCACTCATCATTGTTATAGTATTGATTTTATCGTACTGAGGGGTCTGAAGTATGCAGTGTGCGTTTATGTGGCTGTGATACTGTAGTGAATCTTTTAACAGTGCCATCTAGCTGTTGTATGGTACGTTTTAAGTTTCTCTGCTGACTAGTGACCGCCAGACCACGGGACAGGAAGAATTCATTAGCCCTTGTGGAGACATTACAATCTAAAATTACGGTAAGTATTGCTGCCCTTCATGGTTATAGTCGTTTTATCTAAACTTGGCCCTGATTTTTATCCTTTTGCAGCTTACTTCTCGTCCCTTAGTGACAGAACAGAAAAATGCCATTGTTCTACATCCCTTCCACGGCACTTGATAATTTGTACGATATTCTAGCGTTCTCGTTACACCCCAATATACAAGATGGAGAGATGGCAATATTAGGCCAAGTTGAGTAAAACGGGTGTAATGTAACCAACTGGTACTAAAAGTTATTCTTATATGTTATTTAGCATGTAATTAGAGTTAATGGTGTATCAGGGGCTATTTCTCAGACAATTAAGCCATAGAAATCCGGTAAATATACATTAGTTATTATCAGTGCATTCTTTTATTACGAGAACTTGTATCTGAGCTCCAGTTAGCATCAGGCTGAATGCCACTGGGTGTATTAGTGGTTAAAATGTTCAATGTACATGAGTAAATCACAACTGCGCACGCACACACACACACACACACACACACACACACACACACACACACACACACACACACACACACGCACGCACGCGCACCCACCCACCCAGCCACCCTCACATACACACACACACACACACACACGCAGCTCAGATAATTACTTAGTCATGCGTTTGAAGCCAAAGTAATGTGTTTATGGGTATAAATTGCATATAAAACGTACTTTGTTGAGCAGTGATGGCTGATGGAGTGAATTAAGGGTGATATACTCCTTTTACCTCAGCTTGGCCTAGGTTTTCGTCCTTTGCAGCTTATTTCACGTACTGTACGTCAAATGGCAGAACAGTCCTACAGT
>JAGKTI010023261.1:0-14889 GCA_018397915.1 Birgus latro
CCTACATCAGTCTTCACTCATATACCACACCTCCCCACTCCACTCCATCATTACCCCATTCCACACCACCTAACCCCACCATGCTGTACCCTACCTAAGTCTTCACAAACACACAGTAACTCCCCATCATGCTGTGCCCTACCTCAGTCTTCACTCATACAGCACACCTTGCCACTCCACCAAACCATTACCCCATAACACACCACCTAACCCCACCATGATGCACCCTACCTCAGTCTTCACTCATACACCACACCTCCCCACTCCAACCCACTATTATCCCATTCCACACCACCTAACCCCACCATTCTGTACCCTACCTCAGTTTTCTCTCATACATCACTCCTCCCCACTCCCCCCCACCATTACCCCAACCCACACCACCTAACCCCACCAAGCTGTGCCCTGCCTCAGGCTTCACTCAAACACAACACCTCCCCACTCCACCATACCATTACCCAACTCCAGCCCACATAATCCCTTCATTCTGCACCCAACCTTAGTCTTCACTCATACACCACACCTCCTCACTCCACCTCACCATTACCCTATTCCACACCACCTAACCTCATCATGCTGTTCCCTACCTCAGTCTTTACTCTTACACTACACATCCCCACTCCAACTCACCATTATCCCATTCCACCCCACCTAACCTCACCGTGCTGTGCCCTGCCTCAGTGTTCACTCATACACCACAGCTCCCCACTCCACACCACCTTTACCCCATTCCACCAAATCTATCCCCACCATGCTCTGCACTACTAGATTCTTCATTCAGACTCCTCACCTCCCCACTCCAACCCATCATTACCACATTCAACTCCACCTAACACCACCATGCTCTGCCCTATCTGAGTCTTTACTCATACACCACACCTCCCAACTCCACCCCTCCATTACCCCATTCCACCCCACATAACACCACCACACTTTGCCCTACCTCAGTCTTCACTCATATACCACACCTCCCCACTCCACCCCACCATTACCCCAATCCACCCCACCTAACCCCACCAAGCTGTGCCCTGCCTCAGTCTTCACTCATACAAAACACTTCCCAACTCCAACCCACCATTACCCCATTCCACTCCACCTAACCCTATCATTCTGTACCCTACCTCAGTTTTCACTCATACACCACATATACCCACTCCACCCCACCATTACCCCATTCCGCACCACCTAACCCCACCATGCTGTGCCCTACCTCAATCTTCACTCTTACACCACACCTCCCCACTTCAACCCACCTTTATCCCATTCCACCCCACCTAACCCCACCATGTTGTGCCCTGCCTCAGTCTTCACTCATACACTGCACCTGCCCACTCCAACCCACAATTACCCCAATCCACCCCACCTATCCCCACCATGCTGTGCCCTGCCTCTGTCTTAACTCGTTCTCCACACCTCCCCACTCCACCCCACCATTACCCCAATCCACAGCACCTAACCCAACCACGCTGTGTCCTACCTCAGTCTTCACTCATCCACCACACCTCCCTACTTAACCCCACCATTATCCCATTCCACCCCACCTAACCCCACCATGTTGTACACTACCTCAGTATTCACTCCTGAACCACACCTCCACACTCCACCCCACTATTACCTCATTCCACCCCACCAAACCCCACCATGCTGTGCCCTATCTCAAACTTCACACATTCACTACACATCCCCAATCCACCCCACCATTACCCCATTCCACCCCACCTAACACCACCATGCTGGACCATTCCTGATTCTTCAATCTTACACCAAAGCTCCCCACTCCACCCCACCATTACCCCATTCCATCCTCACCTAACCCCACCATCCTGTGCCATACCTCAGTCTTCACTAATACACCACACATCCCCACTCCACCCACTATTACCCCATTCCACTCCATGTAACCCCACCATGCTGTGCCCTACCTCATTCTTCACTCATACAGCACACCATCCCACTCCAACCCACCATTACCTCATAATACCCCATCTAACCCCACCATGCTGTTCCCTACATCAGTCTTCTCTTACACACCAAAACTCCTCACTCCACCCCACCATTACCCCAATCCACCCCACCTAACCCCAGCATGCTGTGCCCTGCCTCAGTCTTAATTCATACTCCACACCTCCCCACTCCACCCCTCGATTACCCCATTCCATACCACCGAACCCCACGATGCTGTGCCCTATATCAGTCTTCACTCATATACCACACCTCAACACTCCACTCCACCATTACCCCATTCCATCCCACCTAACCCCACTATGCTGTTCCCTACCTCAGTTTTCACTTATACACCAAACCTCCACACTACAGCCCACCATTACACCATTCCACCCCACCTAACCCCACCATGCTGTAATCTACCTCAGTCTTCACTCATAAACAACACCTCCCCACCATGCTGTGCCCTACCTCAGTCTTCACTCATACAGCACACCTTCCCACTCCACCCCACCATTACCCCTAACACCCCACCTAACCCCACCATGCTGTGCCCTACCTCAGTCTTCACTCACACTCCACACCTCCTCACTCCATGCCACGATTACCCCATTCCACACCAACTAACCCCACCATGCTGTGCCCTACTTCAGTCTTCACTCATACATAACACATCCCCACTCCACCCCACCATTACCCCATTCCACACTAACTAACCCCACCCTGCTGTGCCCTACATCAGTTTTCACTCAAGCACCACACCTCCCCACTCCAACCCACGATTATCCCATTCCACCCCATCTAACCCCACAATGCTGTACCCTAACTCAGTCTTTACTCATACATCACACCTACCCACTTCACACCACCATTACCCCAATCCACCCCACCTAACCTAAACCAAGCTGTGCCTTGCCTCATGCCTCAGTCTTCACTCATACACATCACCTCCCAACTCCACCCCACCATTACCCCATTCCACCCAACCTAACACCATCATTCTGTACCCTACCTTAGTCTTTACTGATACGCCACACCTCCCCGCTCCACCCCATCATTACTCCATTCCACACCACCTAACACCAAAATGCTGCACCCTACATCAGTCTTCACTCAAACACCCCACCTCCCCACTCCAACCCACCATTATCCAATTTCACCCCACCTAACCCCACCACACTCTGTAATACCTGTTTTCACTCATCCACCACACATCTCCACTCCATCCCACCATTAGCCCATTCCTCCCCACTTAACCCCACCATGTTGTACCCTTCCTCAGTATTCACTCGTGAACCACACCTCCACACTCCACCCCACTATTACTCCATTCCACCCCACCTAACCCCATCACGCTGTGCCCTGCCTCAGTCTTCACTCTTACACCACACCTCACCACTCCAACCCACCATTATCCCATTCCGCCCGACCTAACCCCACTATGCTGTGCCCTGCCTCAGTTTTCACTCATACACCACACCTCCCCAGTCCACCCGACAATTATGCCAATACACCCCACCTAACCCCATCATGCTGTGCCCTACCACAAGTATTCACTCACACACCACTATTACCACATTCCAGCACACCTAACCCCACCACGATGTGCCTTGCCTCAGTCTTCACTCTTACACCACACCTCCCAACTCCAACCCACTTTTATCCCATTCCACCCCACCTATCCCCACCTTGCTGTGCCCTGCCTCAGTCTTCATTCATTCACCACACCTCCTCACTCCACCCCACAATTACCCCAACCCACCCCACCTAACACCACCATTCTGTGCCCTACCTCAGTCTTCACTCACACACAACACCTACTCACTTCACCCCATGATTACCCGATTCCACACCAACTAACCCCACCATGCTGTGCCATACTTCAATCTTCACTCATACACTAAAACTCCCCACTCCACTCAACCTTTTCCCATTGCAACCCACCGAACCCCACAATGCTGTACACTACCTCAGTTTTCACTTATACACCACACCTCCACACTACACCCCACCATTACACTATTCCATCCCACCTAACCCCACCATGCTGAACTCTACCTCAGTCTTCACTCATACACAGCACCTCCCAACTCCAACCCACCATTACCCTATTCCACACTAACTAACCCCACCATGCTGTGCCCATCCTCAGTCTTCACTCACACACCACACCTCCGCACTCCAACCCACCATTATCCCATTCCATCCCACCTAACCCCACAATGCTGTACCCTAACTCTGTCTTCACTCATACATCACACCTCCCCACTCCACCCCACCATTACCCCAATCCACTCCACCTAACCCCACCAGGCTGTGTCTTGCGTCATGCCTCAGTCTTCAATCATACACAACACCTATCAACTTGACTCCACCATTACCCCTTTCCACGCCACCTAACCCCACCTTGCTGTGCCCTACCTCAGTCTTCACTCATACACCACACCTCCACACTCCAACCCACCATTATCAAACTCCACCCCACCTAACTCCACCATGGTGTGCCCTGCCTTAGCCTTCACTCACACCACACCTCCCCACTCCATCCCACCATTACCCCAATCCACCCCACCTAACCCCACCATGCTGTGCCCTACCTTAGTCTTCACTCATACACCACTCCTCCCAACTCCACCCCACCATTACCCCAATCCACCCCACCTAACCCCACCATGTTGTAGCCTACCTCAGTATTCATTCTTGAACCAGACCTCCAAACTCCACCCCACTATTACCTCATTCCACCCCACCTAACCCCACCATGCCATGCCCTACATCAGACTTCACACATACATCACACCTCCCCAATCCACCCCACCATTACCCCATTCCACACTAACTAACCCCACCCTGCTGTGCCCTACATCAGTCTTTACTCAAGCACCACACCTCCCCACTCCAACCCACCATTATCCCATTCCACCCCATCTAACACCACCATGCTGTACCCTAACTCAGCCTTCACTCGTACATCACACATCCCCACTACACCCCACCATTACCCCAATCCACCCCACCTAACCCCACCAAGCTGTACCATGCCTCATGCCTCAGTCTTCACTCATACACAACATCTCCCAACTCCACCCCACCATTACCCCATTTCCAACCACCTAACCCCACCATGCAGTGCCCTACCTCAGTCTTCATTCTTACACCACACCTCCCCACTCCAGCCCACCATTATCCCACTCCACCCCACCTAACCCCACCACACTGTGCCCTGCCTCAGTCTTCACTCATACGCAACACCTCCCCACTCCACCCCACAATTACCCCAATCCACCCCACCTAACCCCACCATGCTGTGCCGTGCCTCAGACTTAACTCATACTCCACACCTCCCCACTCCACCCCACCATTACCCCAATCCACCCCACCTAACCCCACCATTCCGTGGCCTACATCAGTCTTCACTCATCCACCACACCTCACAACTCCACCCCATCATTACCCCATTCCACCCCACCTAACCCCACCATGCTGTACCCTTCCTCAGTATTCATTCCTGAACCACACCTCCACACTCCACCCCACTATTACCCAATTCCACCCCACCTAGCCCCACCATGATGTGCCCTATGTCAGACTTCACACATACACCACATCTTCCCAATCCACCCCACCCTTAACCCATTCCACCCCACCTAACACCACCATGCTGCGCCATACCTGAGTCTTCCCTCATACACCAAAACTCCCCACTCAACCCCACCATTAGCCCATTCCATCCTCACCTAACCCCACCATCCAGTGTCCTACCTAAGTCTTCACTCATACACCACACCTCCCTACTCCACCCACAATTACCCCTTTCCACTCCACCTAACCCCCACCATGCTGTGCCCTACCTCATTATTCACTCATACAGCACATCTACCCACTCCAACCCACCATTACCCCATAACACCCCACCAAAGCCACCATGCTGTGCCCTACCTCAGTCTTCTCTCACACACAAGAACTCCCCACTCCACCCCACCATTACCTCAATCCCCTCCCCAACCCCACCATGCTTTGCCATGTCTAAGTCTTAACTCATTCGTCACACCTCCCCACTCCACCCCACGATTACCCCATTCTACACCACCTAACCCCACGATGCTGTGCTCTACATCAGTCTTCACTCATATACCACACCTCCCCACTCCACTCCACCATTACCCCATTCCACCCCACCTAACCCTCCATGATGTACCCTACCTCAATTTTCACTTATACACCACACCTCCACACTACACCCCACCATTACCCCATTCCACACCACCAAACACCAAAATGCTGTGCCCTACCTCAGTCTTCACTCATACACCACACCTCCCCACTTCAACCCACCATTATCCAATTCCACCCCACCTAACCCACCATGCTTAGCCCTACCTCAGTCTTCACTCATTCACCACACCTCCCCACTCGACCCCACCATTACCTCAATCCACCCCACCTAACCCCAACATGTTCCCTGGCTCAGTCTTATCTCAATCACCACACCTTCCCACTCCACCCCACCAAAACCCCAAACCACCCCACCTAACTCCACCACACTGTGCCCTTCCTTAGTGTTCACTCATCCACCACACCTCCCCACTCCACGACACCATTTCCCCAATCCACCCCACATAACCCAGCCATGCTCTACCCTACCTCAGTCTTCACTCTTGAACCAAACCTCCACACCCCACCCCACTATTACCCCATTCCACCCCACATAACCCCACCATGCTGTGCCCTACATCAGACTTCACACATACACAACACCTCCCTAATCCACCCCACCATTACCCCATTCCACCCCACCTAACACCACCATCCTGTGCCATACATGAGTCTTCACTCATACACCAAAACTCCTCACTTCACCCCACCATTACCCCATTCCATCCTCACCTAACCCCACCATTCTGTGCCCTACCTCAGTGTTCACTCATACAACACACCTCACCACTCCACCCACCATTACCCCATTCCACTCCACCTAACCACACCATGCTGTGCCCTACTTCAGTCTTCACTCATCCAGCACACCTTCCCACTCCAAACCAACATTACCCCACAACACCACCCATAACCCCACCATGCTGTGCTCTACCTCAGTTTTCTCTCACATATCAAAACTCCCCACTCCACCCAACCATTACCCCAATCCACCCCACCTAATCCCACCATGCTGTGCCCTGCCTCAGTTTTAACTCCACACCTCCCCACTCCACCACATGATTACCCCATTCCACACCACCTAACCAAACCATGAAGTGCCCTGTATCAGTCTTCGCTCATATACCACACCTCCCCACTCCACTCCACCATTACACCATTCCACCCCGCCTAACCCCACCTTGTTGTACCCTACCTCAGTTTTCACTTATACACCACACATCCACACTACACCCCACCATTACACCATTTCACCCCACCTAACCCCACCATGATGTACCCTACCTCAGTCTTCACTCATACAAAACACCTCCTGACCATGCTGTGCCTACCTCAGTCTTCACTCATACATCAACCCTTCCCACTCCACCCCACCATAACTACATAACACCCCACCTAACTCAACCATGCTGTGACCTACTCCAGTTTTCACTCACACACCACACCCACTCCACCCCACAATTACCCCATTCCACACCACCTAACCCCACAATGCTGTGCCCTACTTCAGTCTTCACTCATATACCACACCTCCCGACTCCACTCCACCTTTAGAAAATTCCACCCCATCTAACCCCACCAATCTCTACCCAACCTCAGTTTTCACTTATACACCAGACCTTCACACTATACCCCACCATTACACCATTCCACCCCACCTAACCCCAGCATGCTGTACCCTACCTCAGTCTTCACTGATACACAACACCTCCCAACTCCTCCCCACCATTACCCTATTCTACACAACCTAACCCCACCATGCTGTGCTCTACCTCAGTCTTCACTCTTACACAACACCTCACCACTCCAACCCACCATTATCCCATTCCACCCCATCTAAACCAACCATGCTGTACCCTAACTCAGTCTTTACTCATATATCGCATCTCCCCACTTCACCCCACCATTACCCCAATCCACCCCACCTAACCAAACCAATCTGTGCCTTGCCTAATGGGTCAGTCTTCAATCATACACAACACCTCCCAACTCCACCCCACCATTACCCCAGTCCACCCCACCTAACCCCATCATTCTGTACCCTACCTCAGTCTTAACTCATACACCACACGTCTACACTCCACCCCACCATTACAACATTCCACACCACCTAACACCAAAATGCTGCTCCCTACCTCAGTCTTCACTCATACACCACACCTCCCCACTCCAACCGACCATTATCCAACTCCACCCCCCCTCACCCCACCACGCTTTGCCCTTCCTCAGTATTCACTCATACATCACACCTCCCCACTCCACCCCACCATTACCCTATTCCACACCACCTTACCCTACCATGCTGTGCCCTACCTTACTCTTCACTCTTACACCACACCTCCCCACTTCAACCCACTATTATCCCATTCCACGCCAACTAACCACACCATCCTGTGCCCTGCCTCAGTCTTCACTCATACACCACACCTCCCCACTCCACCCCACAATTACCCCAATCCACCTCACCTAACATCACCAAGCTGTGCCATGCCTGAGTCTTGACTTATACTCCACAGCTCCCCACACCTCCGCACCATTACCCCAATTCACCCCACCTAACCCCACCACACTGTGTCCTACGTCAATCTTCACTTATCCACCACACCTACCCGCTCCACACCACCATTACCCCATTCCACCCCACCTAACCCCACCATGTTGTACCCTACCTCAGAATTCACTACTGAACCAAACCTCCACACTCCACCCCACTATTACCCCATTCCACACCACCTAACCCCACCATGCTGTGCCCTACTTCAGTCTTCACTCATATACCACACCTCCCCACTAGATTTCAGCTTTATCCCATTCCAACCCACCTAACCCCACCATGCTGTACCTTACCTCAGTCTTCACTTATGCACCACACATATACACTACACCCCACCATTACACCATTCCACCCCACCTAACCCCAGCATGCTGTACCCTACCTCAGTCTTCACTCATACTCAAAACCTCCCCACTCCAACCCACCATTACCCCATTCCACACTAACTAACCCCACCATGCTGTGCTTGTCCTCAGTCTTCAGTCACACACCACACCTCCCAACTCCAACCCACCATTATCCCATTCCACCCCACCTAACCCCACCATGCTGTATCCTAACTCAGTTTTCACTCATACATCACACCTCCCCACTCCACCCCTCCATTACCCCAATCCACCCCACCTAACCCCACCAAGCAGAGCCTTGCCTCATGGCTCAGTCTTCACTCATACACAACACCTCCCAACTGCACCCCACCATTACTCCATTCCACACGACCTAACCCCACCATGCTGGAGCCTACCTCAGTCTTCACTCTTACACCACACCTCCCCACTCCAACCCACCATTAACAAACTCCACCAGACCAAACCCAACCATGCTGTGTCCTGCCTCAGTCTTCACTCATACACCACACCTCCCCACTCAACCCCACAATTACCCCAATCCACCCCACCTAACTGCACCATGCTGTGCAATTCCTCAGAATTAACTCATACTCCACACCTCCCCACTCCACACCACCATTAAACCAATCCATCGCAGATAACCCCGCCACGCTGTGCCCTACCTCAGTCTTCTCTCATACACCACACCTCCCAACTCCACCCCACCATTACCCCATTCCACCCCACCCAACCCCACCATGTTGTACCCTACCTCAGTAATCATTCATGAACTGCACCTCCAAACTCCACCCCACTATTACCAAATTCTACCCCACCTTACCCCATCATGCTGTGCTTTATGTCAGACTTCACATATACACCACACCTCCCCAATCCACCCCACCATTACCCCATTCCACCCCACCTAACACCAACATGCTGCACCATACCTGAGTCTTCACTCATACACCAAAACTCTCCACTCCACCCCACCATTTCATCATTCCATCCTCACCTAACCCCACCATCCTGTGCCCTACCTCAGTATTCACTCATTCACCACACCTCCTCACTCCACCCACCATTACCACATTTCACTCCATCTAACCACACCATGCTGTGCCCTACCTCAGTCTTCACTCATACAGCACACATTACCAATCCTACTTACCATTGCCCCATAACACCCCACCTAACCCCACCATGCTGTGCCCTACCTCAGTTTTCTCTCACACACCAAAACCACCCACTCCACCCCACAATTACCCCAATCCACTCCCCTAACCCCACCATGCTTTGCACTGCCTAAGTCTTAACTCATACTCAACACCACCCAACTCCACCCCACGATTATCCCATTCCACACCACCTGACCCAACGATGCTGTGCCCTCCATCAGTGTTCACTCATATACCACACCTCCCCACTCCACTTCACCATTACCCCATTCCACCTCACCTAACCCTACCATGCTGTACCCTACCTCTTTTTCCACTTATAGAACACACCTCCACACTACACCACACCATTACACCCTTTCACCCCACCTGACCCCAGCATTCTGTACCCTACCTCAGTCTTCACTCATACACAACACCTCCCCACTCCACCCTACCATTACCCCAATCCACCCCACCTAAACCCACCAGCTGTGCCTTGCCTCATGTCTTAGTTTTCACTCATACACAACACCTCCCAAATCCACCCCATCATTGCCCCATTCCACACCACCTAACCCCACCATGCTGTGCCCTACCTCAGTCTTCACTTTTACACCACACATCCCCACTTCTACCCACCATTATTCCATTCCACCCCACCTAACCCCTCCATGCTGTGCCCTGCCTCAGTCATCACTCATACACCACACCTCCCCACTCCACCGCACAATTACCCCAATCCACCCCAAATAACCTCACCATTCCATGCCCTGCCTCAGTCTTAACTCATACACCACACCTCCCCACTCCACCCAACCATTACCCCAATCCACCCCACCTAACCCCACCATGATGAGCCCTACCTCAGTCTTCACTCATCCACCACACCTCCCAATTGCACCCCACCATTACCTCATTCCACCCCTCCTAACCCCACCATGTTGCACCCTACCTCAGTATTCTTTCCTGAACCACACCTCCACACTCCACCCCACTATTACCCCATTCCACCCCACCTAACCCCACCATGCTCTGCCCTACGCTAGACATCACACATACACAACACCTCCCCACTCCACTCCTCCATTACCCCATTCCACCCCACCTAACCCCACCATGCTGCGCCATACCTCAGTTTTCACTTATGTAATACACCTCCACACTACACCCCACCAATCCCCCATTCCACCTCACCTAACCCCACCATGCTGTACCCTACCTCAGTCTTCAATCATACACAACACCTCCCCACCATGCTGTGCCCTACCTCAGTCTTCACTCATACAGCACACCTTTCTACTTCACCCCACCATTACCCCATAACACCCCACCTAACCCCAAATTGCTGTGCCATACCTCAGTGTTCACTCACACACCACACATCCTCACTCCACCCCACTATTACCCCATTCCACACCACCTAACCCCATCATGCTGTGCACTACTTCAGTCTTCACTCATATACCACACCTCCCAGCTCCACTCCACCTTTACCCCATTCCACACCACCTAACCCCACCGTGCTGTACCCTACCTCAGTTTTCGATCATACACCACACCTCCACACTCACCCCACCATTACACCATTCCACCCCACCTAACCCCAGCATGCTGTACCCTACCTCAGTCATCTCTCATACACACCTCCCAACTCCACCCCACCATTACCCGATTCCACACTAACTAACCCCAGCATGCTGTGCCCTTCCTCAGTCTTCTCTCACACACCATACCTCTCCACTCCAACCCACCATTATCCCATTCCACCCCACCTAACCCCACTATGCTGTACAATATCTCAGTCTTCACTCATACATCACACCTCCCCACTCCACCCCACCAATACCCCAATCCACCCCACCTAACCCCAGAAAGCTGTGATTTGCATCATGCCTCAGTTTTCACTCATACACAACACCTCCCAACTCCACCCCACCATTACTCCATTCCACCCCACCTAACCCCATCATTCTGTACTCTACCTCATCCTTCACTCACACACCACAACTCCCCACTCCACCCCACTATTACCCCTTTCCATACCACCTAACCCCACCATGGTGTTCCCAGCCTCAGTCTTTACTCATACACCACACTTTCCCACTCCACCCCACCATTACCCCAATCCACTGCACCTAACCCCACCACGCTGTGCCCTACCTCAGTCTTCACTCATCCACCACACCTCCCCACTCCTCGACAGTATTACCCCATTCCACCCCACATAACCCCACCATGCTGTACCCTACCTCAGTCTTCACTCTTGAACCACACCTCCACACCCCAATCCACTATTACCCCATTCAACCCCACTTAACCCCACCATGTTGTACCCTACCTCAGTATTCACTCCTGAACCACACCTCCACACTCCACCCCACTATTACCCCATTTCACCCCACATAACCCCACCACGCTGTGCCCTGGATCAGTCTTCACTCCTACACCACACCTCCCCACTCCAACCCACAATTACCCCAATCCACCCCACCTAACCCCACCATGCTGTGTCCTGCCTCAGTCTTCACTCACACACCACGATTAACCCATTCCACCCCACCTAACCCCACCATACTGTGCCCTGCCTCAGTCTTCACTCATTCACCACACCTCCCCACTCAAACCCACCATTATCCCATTCCACCCCATATAACTACACCATGCTGTGCCCTGTCTCCGTCTTCACTCATACACCACTCCTCCCATCTCCACCCCAAAATTACCCCAATCCACCCCACCTAACCGCACCATTCTGTGCCCTACCTCAGTCTTCACTCACACACCTCACCTCCACACTCTTCCCCACGATTACCCCATTCCACGCCACCTAACCCCACCATGCTGTGCCCTACTTCAGTATTTACTCATATGCCCCACCTCCCCACTCCACTACACGTTTATCCCATTCCATCCTCACCTAACCCCACCATCCTGTGCCCTACCTCAGTCTTCACTCATACACCACACCTCCCCACTCCAGCCCACCATTAACCGATTCCACTCCACCTATCCCCACCATGCAGTGCCCTACCTCAGTCTTCACTCATACAGCACACCTTCCCACTCCACCCCACCATTACTCCAATCCACCCCCCCCTAACCCCACCATGCTGTGCCCTGCCTCACTCTTAACTCATACTCAACACCTTCCCACTCCTCCCCATGATTACCCCATTCTACAATACCTAACCGCACGATGCTGTGCCCTACATCAGTCTTCACTCAAATACCACACCTCCCCACTCCACTCCACCATTACCCCATTCCACCCCACCTAACCCCAACATGCTTTAACCTAACTCAGTTTTCATTTATAGTACACACCACACTACACCCCACCATTCCACCATTCCATCCCACCTAACCCCACCATGCTGTACCCTACCTCAGTCTTCACTCATACACAGCACCTCCCCACCATGCTGTGCCCTACCTCAGTCTTCACTCATACAGCACACCTTACCATTCCACCCCACCATTACCCCATTCCACCCCACCTAACACCACCATGTTGTACCCTACCTCAATATTCACTCCTGAACCACACCTCCACACTCCACCCCACTATTACTCCATTCCACCCCACCTAACCCCACCATGCTGTAACCTACCTCAGTTTTCACTTATACAACACACCACACTACACCCCACCATTCCACCATTCCATCCCACCTAACCCCACCATGCTGTACCATACCTCAGTCTTCACTCATACACAGCACCTCCCCACCATGCTGTGCCCTACCTCAGTCTTCACTCATACAGCACACCTTACCACTCCACTCCACCATTACCTCATTCCACCCCACCTAACCCCACCATGTTGTACCCTACCTTAATATTCACTCCTGAACCACACCTCCACACTCCACGCCACTATTACCCAAATCCACCCCACTTGACACCACCATGCTGCACCATACCTGAGTCTTCACTCATACACCAAAACTCCCCCAAAATTACCCCATTCCATCCTCACCTTACCCCACCATGATGTGCCCTACCACAGACTTCACTCATTCAGCACACCTCCCCACAACATTCACCATTACCCCATTCCACTCCACCTAACCCCACCATGCTCTGCCGTACCTCAGTCTTCACTCATATAGCACACCTTTCCACTCCAACCCACCATTACCCCATAATACCCCACCTAACCCCACCATGCTGTGCCCTACCTCAGTCTTCTCTCACATACCAAAACTCCCCACTCCACCCCACCATTACCCCAATCCACCCCACCTAATACCACCATGCTGTACCCTACCTCAGTCTTCACTCATACACAACACCTCCCCACCATGCTGTGACCTACCTCAGTCTTCACTCATACAACACACCTTCCCACTCCACCCCACCATTACCCCATAGCACCCCACCTAACCCCACCATTCTGTGCCCTACATCAGTCTTCTCTCATATACCACACCTCCCCACTCCAATCCACCTTTACCCCATTCCGCCCCACCTAACCCCACCATGCTGTACCTTACCTCAGTTTTAACTTATATTCCACACCTTAACACTATACCCCACCATTACACCATTCCACCCAACCTGACCCCAGCATGCTGTACCCTACCTCAGTCTTCACTCATACACAACACCTCCCCACTCCACCCCAGCATTACCCCATTCCACACTAACTAACCCAACCATGCTGTGCCCTTCCTCAGTCTACACTCACACACCACACGTCCCCACTCCAACCCACCATTATCCCATTCCACCCCACCTAACCCCA
>JAGKTI010023262.1:0-14889 GCA_018397915.1 Birgus latro
ACACACACACACACACACACACACACACACACAATCTATCTGTCTATAGCCAGACTCCTGAATCCTGTGAGGTATAGCCACAAACTACCGCCTCCATGTCAACCGATCCTCTGCCATTAGTCTCCCCTTCCTCCAAGCCACACCCCCCCTATCTTTCCATCCCATCCCTCCATCTCACCCTTGGTCTCCGCCTCCCCTCCCTCCTCCACCTTTCTCACATACTGTACACTCCTCTAGTTCGCATCTATTTTTTCCGCCCTCTATACATGGCCAAACCATCTCATAGTATTTTTCCTGGCCCTTTCCATCACAGTTACATCAGCACCACAACGTTCCTTCATTTCCTTATTTCTTCTCCTCTCACTCTTGACTTGCATCCTTCAAGCCCGGTCCACGCTTCACTTCCATACGTTAGAGTAGGGATTACAAGACTGTTATGCAACGATTTTTTACTTCCATCCTCACTTCTATATCCCTTATCACTGCTTTCAGTAAACTTTTTCTTCACGCACTTCATCCTCTAAACTTCCATCCTTACTCATCATAATAACTAAATACTTCAGAGCAAAGTCTCCATTTCCTGAACATCCAGCCTCTCTATGCATTGCGTGACTTCATTTCTGTCATGGACCATAACTTTACTCTTAGCCACATTCACTCTTAGGTTTCGTTCTTACATACTCTCCCAAACTCATTCACCAAGCCTTGCAACTCCCATTCATCTCCACTTAACAGTAGAGTATCATCAGGAAATATGAGTACAGGAAGCTTCCGAAATCTGCTTTATGAATTTAGTGTATTATGAATGTAAAATCAACCAGGTATCATCTTTACGTGTGGTGTACTGCGAAATATATTGTATCAGATAAAAACTACATCAAACAGACGATAAACAGTAAAACGGGACAGAAATACAATATAATAACAGCGGTCGAGAGTGGGTACAAAATTCTTCCTCAACGTAATCTGAGTCGAGGCCACTGAGTCGACCCCATTTTTAGTCAGTGAACGGTAATCTGTTAAGCGATATCGGAGCCGCTGTGTAGGGCTGTATCGGAAACAAATATCGGCTTTTGTGTCCCTGCGAGTGTGCCATTAGCAACCCGATAGTGCGTCTGAACACACACATTCTCTCGTTTTGTATGGCGAGAAATTGATTGAACTAGAATGAATTATGTCTCAGTCTCCCTTCCTCCCTCCCCCCCTCCCTTTCTCTCTCCAGGTGACTCTACACCTTGACAAGGCAGGTGTTTTCCTGTCTCCCAGGTCCTACGCTGGAGGGTAACCATATAACCAAATGACACTTGGTGGTTTAGTGGAGGTAATGCGATCCAGCTCGATGGAGCCTGTATGGGTTCTGCCTTGAGGTGACCGGGGGTTTGTTGCATGCGTGAAGCCACTCAGGGGCAGTTGAGGCTGGTCACAGTTGCCTTAAATATCGGAACTGACCACTATCTCCCTGTTTGTGTGGGGGAAAATGGGATTGATGATGATGATGATGATGATGATGATAATGATGACGATGATGATGATGATGATGATGATGATGATGATGATGATGATGATGATGGTGATGATGATGATGATGGTGATGATGATGATGATGATGATGTGTTCTCATTTAAGTGACTCGTCATTTTCGCCATGATTTGCCTCCATCTCGTATAATTCACTTTTCCTGCACTTCTTTCTGAGTCCCTGATCCTTCGCTTCCTTCCCCACCTCCCTCGCTTCCCTCCCTACCTCCCTCGCTTCCCTCCCTACCTCCCTTGCTTCCCTTCCTACCTCCCTTGCTTCCCTCATTCCTCCCACACCTTCTTTACTTCCCTTACTTCTTCCCCCCTTCATCACCTCACTCCAAGAAGCTCCAGTCCATTAGTTAATCGGCCCAGGGAAGACATTCGCTAACTTTGTGGAAGGACGCCTGTTTTGTCCTTTCAGCCCTACTTCGCCATCATCATCATCATCATCATCATCATCATCATCATCACCACCCCATTCTCCAGTAATAAATGTAGTAGAACTCGGTGAAAGGAGTTGGAAAGCATTAAAGGAAACAGAACTAGTAATGGCTTGACACATAGAATAACCATCACATTCATTCTTTCAACATCGAAGCCTTTGAAATTATCGACGCCATTTTTTTCCTTTCATATTACAAGCATCTTAATTCAGCAGCTTTCACCATTGTTTTATTGTCGCTCCTCGGGGCCACATCTTGCACTGTTTAGATATACAGAAGCTAAGCAACTTTTCACGATGTCTACGTTAGAGAGTTAATGAAAAGTCAAGGTATATGTGACAGACATTAGCGAGGTGACCGTAATGCTTATAACTTTAACGCTGTCAGAGTTTAGGCTGAAGGAAACGTGTGTGTAATTTGGCAGCATGATGAGGTACGTACAGGTGTGGTGTTTGGCAGGTGGTGCAGTTCCAGCATCAGGGAACTGCCTTAATGAGCCTATGAGGGGAAGTGGTGCGACGCAGCAAGGGACTAAACACACCAGCACACCACATCATACCATACTACACCTCAGCAGTAACTCTTTGCTTGCATTCTTGTCCATTATCACTTGTATGCAGCGGAGTCCTAATTACTCATTATCACCCTTTTTCTATCCAGCCCTCTAATGCAACAGGCAGCCGGTACTCGTTTATGTAAAGAAATGGTTCACTCATCTGTAGTGTATGTACGCTACATATAATGTCTAATCTTTCCAAGTGCAATGAGTCCAGGCACCGCGAAACGAACGAATCTTGATTATGATTTTTAACTCCTTGGCTGCGACGTTACCTTTAAAAGGTCCGATCGACAGACTGCGCCATTCCGTTTAAAATCCACGAATCGATTTCAAAAGTTGCGCCCTGTATTTGGCACGAGTATTTTGTGTATTCATCCGCCCACGCTTGGGGTTGCCAGGTCGTCCTTTTAGCATCCTCCACACCGCATCACGCATTATGTAATCACGTGAGCCCAGTTTGCTTCAGGAAGTCGTGGCTTATGCAGGTGACTTGTTGCGTTTGCCCCAGCCCTCAATTTCGCTTGGTGTTAACAAGAAAAGAGGTGCTTGAGGTCGTATTCCACAGAAAAGGAAGTATGCACCTACTAGTGACAGCGATTCTAGTGTGGCGTATACTGTAAAACCTCTGAAAAAACAAGCCAGCACACCACTCTCAAAGCGGCGCCAACCCACCTGTTACACCACCTTGACTTTCACATGCTCGCCAATTTCTCGCCGCTCTGGAAATGTGACTGAACAAATGTAATTAAGTGACAGAGAGGAAGTGTAACAAAAATATAAGGGAAATGAAAGTGTCTGGTGTAGGCTGTGTAAATATCTTTCGTTAGTGTCATTTACTATTACTGAGTAGTTATTTACGGTTTGGTATCACTCCAATGTAAATAAGTGATAGAGAATAAGTGTAAGTGACTAAACTATAAGGAAACAAAGTGTCTGGTGTATGCACTAAATATCGTTCGTTGAGTTTAACATCATTTACTGAGTAGTTTTTCACGGTTCAGTATCACACCATTCAATTTGATGTTTGTAATATAATGATTTTGAAGTGGTGAGTGAGCCATTCAAGATAACTCAAAGAAAGTGATGCGTATAGTGGTGTGTTTGGGAAATGAAGTGTGGTGAGCGGCTGGGTGGGTGGTGGTGCGTGACGGACGGCTACAGCGACGCAAAACAACACAGAAAATGGCGTTGCTTCCACCTCTCTTTACGGCATCGTAGGAGCATCTAAACATTCACTGATGTGCTCATAGGTAAGAAGAAAGGTTTCACTTTCTTGTGCATGTTTTATTTATTTTTTCTTGTTTACAGTAACGAAAATTATTGCCTTGAAAATGGGTAACTTTTGGTGGATTGCCGCAACAGGGATATCCTCTCGCCATCTTAACCGCAGTCAGGGGGACATGTTTTGCAGGCTCGGAGTCCTGGGTTCCTTTTCCTGCATGAAATAGGTGCGGCAAAAGTTGCAGGGTGTGTTTGCAAAGGGAGTCCATCGTAAATATTCTGGTCTGAAGAGGGTCCATTTTGCGCGGAAGCCATTGTAGCACAAAAAAAAA
Source organism: Birgus latro (assembly GCA_018397915.1). Lineage (NCBI taxonomy): Eukaryota > Metazoa > Arthropoda > Malacostraca > Decapoda > Coenobitidae > Birgus > Birgus latro. The sequence continues at coordinate 4,076 of JAGKTI010023262.1, forward strand.
AAAAAAAAAAAAAAGATGCATTTAATCATAATTGATTCAAATACTTGTACGACGACGGGGCGGCATTCATACCCCTCGAACACCAAAGAGCAACCCCATAGCCATCCCACACCTTGCTCATAAATCATATAGAAGTGGAGTCCAAGAATGCAAACTGCAGATTTTTCAGTTTTTTAAACAACGACTGAAGTCTCTAAGTCTGATGGTTGTAGGGTGGGAGTCTATGGCCGGAGAAGAGACCCATCTGTTTGAACCCTAGAGAAGGCTAAAAGTTTCTTGTCATGTATTTTCATTTGTACTGTTCAATCTGTATCTGGAGGGGGTTATAAAAGATCAATTTATGGCAGTGAATGTTGGATCGGCCTTAATGAGAGAGCGCTGAGTTTGGAAACTTCTTGTACTGTTGTTTGCAGATGATATTGTTATGTGAAGATGAAGGGGAACTGCAAGGCTTGGTGAATGGTTTGGGTGTGTGTATAAGAAACGGAATCTATAGGTGAAAATAGGGAAGAGTAAAGTTATTGTCTCCGAGAGAAATAAGTCAGTGATTATACAGTGAGGTTGGATGATGAGGAAATGGAAAATGTGAGTGCATTTAAGTACTTGGGTAGTAGTAAGGATGGAAGTTTGGAAGGTGAAGTGCTTGAAAGGGTACAACATGGAAGAAAGTTTACTGGTTCTTTGAAAGCAGTGACAAGAAATAGGGAAGTGAGCATGGAAGTAAAAAAGTCGCTGCTTGACACTATTGTGATACCAACTCTAATGTATGGAAGTGAAGTTTGGACCTTGTTGGAAGGACAAAGGTCAAGAATGGGAGCAGTGGAAATGAGTAATCGGAGAAGAACATGTGGAGTTACATGGAGAGACAGACTGACATATGAGGAAGTGAAGGAGCGTTGTGGTGTGGATGTGGATGTTTTAGAGAGCATTTGGGGAAATACATTGAGGTGGTTTGGCCATGTGGAGAGGATGGAGAGTGAGAGACTAACCAGGAGAGTATGTGAGTGAGGTGGAGGGGGGGAGGGAGGGGGAGGCCGAGGATGAGATGGAGGGATGGAGTGGAGAGGTATATGAGAGATGGGGGTGTGAGCTGAGAGCCCGGCAGTGAAATGGCGGGGGACAGAGCGACATGGAGGCGATTTGTTTGCGGCCACACCTTACGGGATTAAGGTGTCTGACGATAGATAGATAGATAGTAATGTGAGACTCCTATAAAATTTGATTATTTGGTGACAGCAACAGGAGAGGGAGTTACGGATATGGAATAAAGTACATTTTTAAAGTAATGAGAAGAAAGTATTGGATAATAATTACAGAGAGAATATATGGGATGTTGGAAGGAGCAATTGAATTACTGACCAAACATATCTGAGACTATGCAGTGGGATGGAAGGACAGAATCGGTGTGAAGGGACCAGCAGTAAAGTTTGGACGTTGGGAAGCTGGATGGAGATTAAATGAAAAGTTGGAGATGGAGGAAGATTTATTTCAGTAATCTGGTGGTCGAAAGTTTTAATTGTTCATTTACTGCAACTTTATAAACAAAATTCCTTGTACTACCCTATTTTGCCGGCAAAATTAAGAGACTTTATAAGTTTTAATGAGTTTGGAAAATAACTCATGTGCGTCGCTAAACCCAGTTAGGCTCCCTGGCCACACCACCGGTACGGTCGGTGGGCAGGCGTGCATCTTGGTCACTTAATCACCAGTTTTTTGGCGTCACCTACAAACAGTACCGCTCCCTCGATGGTGTCGGGGTGTCTTCAGCTCATAGTTGGATTATAACCTGGCTCTGCATCCACAAAATGTAACTCTGGCCCGTCACCAGCCAGATAGGACTTCTGTCGGGCTTTCTCTTACGTTAAGGATCCTTTTAGTTGAAGCTACTCACACTAAAGCTAACTGTATGTAAGCCAGCCTCTCAGTCCATTACATAAAATTTTGCCTATAGGATTCTTAAAACTATTGCAGGTCCTCGCGTCCTTCAGCCCACTACATGTAAACTCGGCCCTCAAGCGTCAGTCATACCTGCCCTTCAGACTCCAGGTTCATTGTGTTTTTCCAGCCATAGTTTTCTCTCCTTCACGAATTAATCTTTACCTTTATACGGTATGTCAGTCTTCTTAGGGCCGCTTCACCATTGTCACCGTTTTTCTGAATGTGGAATATTAAAAATCAATCTGCCTTATCTTTACCGCACAAAGAACGTACTAAAATAATATTCTTTCCTTTCAGGGCACGCTGTTACATAGATTTATCCTTTGATTGTGACAGTTATCTTTTTACCTGCCGATCACCTTGCCCCTCTGTCCATATGTGTCTGTGTCTGTCTGTCTGTCTATCATCCAGTTCCATATTGCGCCACCCAAGGCATAGATGCTCAGGTGCTGACTACCTCGTTCACTGATTAAAGGTGAAAGTGACCCAACCATCCACTTGGAGGTAAACCAACTGAACCACTAAGAGTCTGTTAGGCTATATGATATGTATACTCCCCAAGAAAGTAAATGCTTTCTAGGGCCAGGAAAAACACGTGGCTTATTATTCAGTGGAAAATCACATGAAGGCACACACCACATAATTTGGGTGTTCCTCCTACCTCTAAAATGTTACAGGTAAGCATCATTCTGGGCATCGCTAGACAAAAAATTAAGGTAGACGTAAAGTAGGAATTCTAATAAGTAGAATCCCATGCCAGGTCATTCTCAGCCCTTCCTGCTGCTTTACTTTCTCTCACACGGTATCCATAGACATCAGTTTAGTCAAATGGCGTATGAAAAATGAGTGAGACGCAGGAATTAAAATGTGCGTCGAAGTGAATGAATGGTGGTAATTACACAACGTAAGAAAGTAAAGAGATTGGAATATACTTCAGGAAATCCACCCTTATACATATGACTAAGTGGATTTTAAAGTGGTGGGATGATGTAGGGTAAGTACATTATTTTTGTTGTGGGTGATAGTGGGGAAAGTGTGTTTTACAGAGTGCATTTACGGGCATTTGTGGGTCTAAAACTTTATTCTAGAGAGAACAGGAGGAAATATTGGATTGGGCTTTAGACTGTATTTTCTGGAAGGGAAACTGCTAAAGGGAGTAAAGAGATTTGATGACGTTAAAGTCGATAAATAGTTCAGTGACCCTGTCAATATTAGAGGGAAACAGTGTGTGGTTTTTCCAGTACATTTCAGTATATTAGACGAGGAACTGAATGTCATTAATTCAGTATTTGTGGAAGCAGCAATCCACCTGGTGATGAATGGTGAAGTTTGGAATACAGCAAAGTGTTATTACCAGTACTGTCACAAGGCTGGGGTGCGGTGGAGCATTGTGTTATTACGAGTACCCACATTATTGTACGGGAGTGAGGATCTGATGTAGCATGTCCTTGGGAATAAGATGAGAACAGTAACAATGAATGAAAAAGTGTATGTGGGTTGCATAGGGTGAACAAGAGCTAAAGTAATATAAGAATCACTGTGTGTGTGTGTGTGTGTGGATAGATGGAATATTTTAAACAGAGTGCTGACATGGTTGGCTGAGTGAATGGTTAGTGGAGTGGCAGATTATGTGTTAATTTTAATGCTCGGCTAATGCGGTGATTGAGTGGTTAGTGTTGTTAGTTATGAGGTTTGTGGATCATAGACGCTTTTGTCTAATTCTGGTGCGGGCAGCTGGGTTTACACGGGTCTGGTGTCCGTGTAGCCTTTGTGTTTGGCGTGGTGTCCGTGTACCGTACCCTTTGTGGTTGATCTGGTGTCCGTGTACCGTGCCCTTTGTGGTTGATCTGGTGTCCTTCCTCGCTTTCTGGCTGTTAGTGAAATGAGCACGTCGAATTCCATTTAGGGGAGGCAACTGCGATAATCTGAATAATGCAGTGGCCATGTATCCCAGGACAGTGGGTGTATAACTCGCTGCGGCGTTACAGCTCTATATTGCAGAGATTAGCAATGCCAATAAGGGTCTCATGGCATATCCTTCCCTTGCCCCAAACGTTTACCTTACCTACATCTTGACACTTAGTTTTGCTTATGGATGTCAAATTGTCAGCTGGTAGTGGAGGGATTAATGTGAGGGATTGTGACCTGTGACAGTGAAGGACAACCTCTCCCTCTTCCCCACACACAAACGAGGTGTTAATGGTAAACTAAATGTGGAACTGGAGTGATAGAGGGCAGTAGAAGCTAAGAGTGGTAACAGAGCCTCCCTGGGCCGATCATTCCCACTGTCCTTTTCCTTACGCTTTTTTTTATTTTTTATATATACTAAGCTGAGTAGCCACATTCCTGTTCCCACTGAAGGTATCGTCGATGCTCCCTTCCATTTCGTCCCCTTGTCATTCTCTCCCACTCCATTTAGTTTCTTTGTAGTAAGTTACGAGTAGTGTATAGTGTCCTGCAGTCCAGCTGTAACGTATTCCCTGCGTATGTTATCTATCTGTCTAAATACCTAGGCCGCTTCCCCCAAAGAAAGGGAGGTAGCCGAGTTAGGACGACACATTCCAAATTTACTCATCGACACACACACATTTATTCGTCTCTCAGCCCCAAGGGGAGGAGGGAGACAGGGTGTATATTATAAGGCAACTTAAAAGGGTTGCAGCTGTTGGTTGCAAACTCCCCCTAATTCTCTTCTTGCATCTCTTTTTGTGTTCTGTTCTATTGCCTTTACTTCCACTGTTTCCAACATATCTTTCCACACTTAATCTGACTCAGTCTTTCCTGGACGTCTCTAGCTTTCCCTCCTCCTGCCTCTTACTTAGTCTCTCCACACTCCTCTCCTACCTCTGGGACCCTGCGACTCCCATCGCTATAAATCCCAGCCCTAGAGTTTCCTACCCAACTTCCTGCCGTGGATGGAAACCAGAATTAACGTGGGAGAATGGTCCTCTCTCCATGGTCGACATTTCTACGCATGTGTTTTCTCAGTACCGCAAGGAAGTGTATCAGCAGTGTATCAGTGTGTCGGTAGCTAGGCTTTTTGTGAGCTGGGTTATTAGTGGTGATTTAGGCCAGAATTGCAATGAAAAAAACAAGAAAGATAAGATTGCTGGAACACAAGAGGTTAAGCTTTGGTGCACAGTAATACAAAGACTAACAAAGGCCACTCATACTAACGAAGACGCGCCATTAACATGATCAGTCATGACCGATGTCGCCAGGCAGTCCTTGCTTGCTTAAGTCACAGGAATGCTTCTAAATTAGGGTCGTAGGCTATTTTATTAAGACTTCTAAAACATGTTCCATCAGACAATAAAAAGTTTCAGTCCTCACAACTGTTACTTATTTTAGCTCATGTTCATTCCACAGAAGTATACCACCACCACCACCACCACCACCACCACCACCACCATCCAATATCCAACCTTCTTTTGGGGTCAGGAGATTGTGTGTACGTTCTTTGATCTTGAAGCCACAGTCATATCCATGGAGAAAGAAAGCCACGGGTACGGTTCTCCCTCTTCTTTGTGTCAGAAGGTACTCTATGTTGATTGAATAGATGCTTCCTGGTGGTGCTTTTGCCATATTCTTACAAACAATATCACAACCTTGCTTTATTAAAATTCCTGGTGGATGAATGAAAAGTCTCTGCATCCACGTCGTCTGCTGCATGCCTGAAGATCACTAAACCGATACATAATCTGTAATATATTCCTCACAGCTGACCAAATTATGTTGCCAAGTTTATTTAGTGGGGGAGCAGACGTTTTGCTTCTCACAATACAATATACTTTTGCTGTTGGTGACCTGAGGTGGCCAAACACTGATACATTGTCCATAGCAGCTCACCCTTTCGCTACTCACAAATACCCCATAATTCACCCTCGCCTGGGATACAGCCACCTGTTTCTGTTCCTCCCCTTCCTTCTCTTTTCCAGCGCAGCCCTCTTTTCCTTCTCTGGGGAGGCGGTGGCTCGATCGGTAGAGAGATGGCCTGCAGTCCCAACGGCCCCAGGTTCAAATCCTCGCTGTGGCAGGGAACAGTTTAAGGATTTGAATTTCATTAAATCAGACTTTATTGATCTACCAGAAGACCCGCCGTCATGTCGTAAAAATACCCCCGCTAATACCAATACACCAGTCCTGTATGAGACAGCCCTAGTCTGTATTCAACATCGACGGTGGGTGTTAGCGCCGAAGTGGTGTCATGCAGAGGTGTATGGTATGTGGGAGGTCTGCTGGGCCTTGATAGGCTGTGAACCCTATGCCCAGAGTCGGACACATAAAAAAAAAAAAAAAACTCTCCCCATCCGTCTCCTCCCCAGCCCTCTCCTCCCCAGCCCTCTCCTCCCTCCTCTTCCCACCTGTGCCGTTACCTTCACATGGTGGAAGGGTTACAGATTCAGTCTTCCTTTCATACACACTATATTTGTCACAGTCAAACCCGGTCATGTTTAATATTGCTCTATTTTTATCATTACCATTCGTCAGATTTCAGATTTTCTAATATTTTTTTTCTCTTGATATTTCGTTCACTTTTATTTTCCTCTAGTCGTCAGCTTTCATCTCTCACACTTTCACATTCTTTTCATCCATATTTCTACCTTTTCACATTTCTTAATCAAAACAGTTTCCTATTTTTCAACTTTTACATTTATTTTTCTTCCAAGGCGACCATTTACCTTTTTCATTCCTCCTCACGTGGTTATCACTATCACTATATTCCTTTCCTTAGTTGTATCTTTTCTTGCAACCAATCAAGCTGCTAGTTTCCCTTCTCCCTCACTGCCCTTTCTCCCTTCGCATCCTACCAACCTGAACGGAAGGCAAAAAAATTCCTGCCATTTCTCCTGCCTTTTTTTTGTACAGTGTTTGAAAATCTGCCTCTTGAATCCGAAGCAAGCGACACAGATGACACTGATCTATGGCCTAATAAAGTAATCGGTGTCAGATGCCATAGAATAAAGTAATAGGATAAAGTAATCGGTGTCAGTTGCTGTCCAATCACGAGACTGAATTTCAAAGCCCGTGGAGAGAGGAATAGCAGAGGCGACACGATTTATGCTGTCGAGTGTACATTGCGACACGATACACAGCTTAAGCATTCCTAGTCAAACACACCCATATACACCCCAGAAGAGTTCCTTAATAGTGAAGAACGTTGAATAACAACACATATAAATTATTTTGATAACATGAGGTTTTGGGAGGAGGTGGGGAAATGAAGAAATGAATTTAAAGATGAGTCTGGAATTGTGGGTGTATGAATATGAATGTGAATTAAACAGGATGCGGAAAAATTAATTAGAAAATATGAATGTGAAAAGCCAGAGCGTCGGAAAACAGGACTGGGTCGTATGGTGCACAATAGCGGAATCTGATATTGACAGAGAACGTGTAGGTGACAGCTGTGAAGACTGCTGTACAAGTGCTGAAATAAAGGAAGACAGGTGTTAAAGAGGAGCTTCTGTTTATCTATCTATGTATTGTCAGACGTCTCAATCCAGGAAGGGGTGGCCACAAACAAACCGCCTCCATGTTCCCCTGTCCCCCGCCGTTTCATTGCCCTTCCAACAGCTCACACCCCCCTTTCTCATATACCTCTCCACTCCAGAGCTGCAGTGAAGGAAAATGATTAGATTAGTGAAAAAACTGTACACTGAAGAAAGACATTGTACAAAGAGAACAGAGGAGAGAGTGCCAGGGAGTTGGTCACACAGACATACTGCTTGTTAATGGGCATATAATTGAGTTAGAGGGTTGGAAGAACTGTGGAAGACACAAAAAAAAGAAAAGAAACAAAGAAAGTGGCTGGAGTGTGTATGTGAAGATGGACGATGGTGAAGTGGAGGAAATAAAGAGAGGTAAAGCAACGTCTAATTTCTTTCTTATTTTCTGTATTTTTCTTTATTTTCCGGTTAGGTGAGTTTCCTATTCTTATCATGTAATCGATGTTTTTTTCTTTTTTTTCTGATGTTTTTTAGGCTTGTTTTTTTTTTTCATTGATGTAGATTCTTAACCAAAACCAAATCAAGGCATATTATTTACGTAACCTGCCCATACCTTGGTCTAAGTTAGGCTATTTTAGTTTACTTTAAGTTAGGCTGTAAGTTCTATTAATCCCGAGCGGATTTTAAGACTCCTTCATCATAACACTGGAGAAAGAGAGGCTGCAGGAAAAATAACGGAATATTAGTTGGGAAACGATTATTACGGTTAACAGTTACCTTACAAAAGAAGTAGCGCTTGCCCTCAAAAAATATGCGGGACTAACGAACAGCCTTTCCATCACAAAATGTTTGCAAATACTATAATATTTGTTTCCAAGCCATTTTTGAGCGCACATCGACCAGTTCTGACCAAAAAGTCGGGTAAATGTTTTTCGCATAATTCCACATGTGATTTCCTACAATTTCTTGCCTTCACGTCCCGCGCGATCACCAAAATTTTTATTTGGTATTTTTTCTGACACTCCCTGGACTTGCTCCAACCTAACGCAAAAAGAATTAGGTCGATATTTATTACCGTTCTCATAACAAACGCACAGATCAACACATAAATACACAGTTTGACTATATTATCTAGACGAATAAAATGTATAGAAAACAATTTGGAAGAAGACTAATTTAAGTAGGCTTGGATGCAGCGCTTATGAAGATGCACATAACAAGGGTTGAAATCTTGTAGTGTGGGAGTCGACGGAATGATCTCTCCCTCTTGTATTATGTTTATTTTTGTATGGACTCCTTGGCCTGTGAGATGGAGTTGAGAGATATGAAGGCTTAAATTACTGGAGGCAGTCTGTTGATAGGTCACAACATTTCATGCTTAAGTTAACCTATTTCTGAACCCTTACTACGCCTTGTATTTAAGGGAAAAAGTCTAGCTAGGATGTTTATGATGGCTGTAGTGGTGGTGGTGATGGTGTTGACGAAATAATGTTTCCTCCAAATAACTTGTAATGTTGGATCCTTGGAGTTAATTATTTGGTTCCCTAGTTGATAACGTAACGCATATCTGAGTACAATAATAAGATAATGATAGTATCGTATATAAAGACAGCTGGTGAAAATAATTACACTAGTTTACATGATAAGTAAAAAAGTGTGATTACCTGGGTTTACATATATATCCAATAACCTACACATGCATTATAAAATGTATTAAAAACTAAGCAGATAATTAATCCAAGTTACAGTCGAATTATCAGTTGTAAATAAAGGTTTTGGCGACGGAGGCGGTGATAAAAGTTGAGAGAACAAGATTATGGCGCGATCACAAACGTCGTCTAAATCTTACGCCAGGATGATTTTTTACACACCGTTCCTTTTTTTTTTTTTTTTTTTTTTGCTCACCTGCTTCATTGTCTTCATTCTCACACATTTTCTTGACTTGCTTTCAGGTCTTTCGCTCAGACTGCATTATGAGTCTTCAGTATTTTCCTTTTTACTTTAAAGGCTCTTGATTAATTATCCTTTTCAATGACAGGGTTTCCAAATCCATTTCTCATCTGTAATAGCATTCAGGGTCTTTTAAAAATTTCTTTACTATCGCACTCAGCCAGACAAGAGGTTCGCACACTTGTCTGGCCACATATTTTTCTTACACATATCTGTATATCTTAAAACTTCTTCTTTCTCGGTACTACTGCGTCGATGTTTTCTATTCCAGCCTCGGTACACAGTATTGTTCGGGTTAAGAGAACACTAGTTGCGAAGGAGCTAGAAACAGTCGATTCATTCCTTTAATAAGATTCCCGTTTTTCTCTTTTAATTTTGCTACTGCTATACAACTAACCTCGTGTTGTGGAGCAGTAGTTTTTTGTGGCAACATTTCACTAATCTTTTTTACTCCTCCACTGCCATTCGCATATACGTGAAGCAAACCATTTTCTTTTCCACACGGAACTCCATTCTTTTTCCGCGGTTGCACACTCGTCCCTAACTTTAACACTTTATTTTGCGGTAACTATATATTCACTTCCCTCATTTTTTGGTGGTTTATATTAAATCTTTTCTCATATTCACACAGTTTCTCACAGACTTTCTCGCTCAAACGTGTCAGTTGTCGATTTGATTTAACTCACACACACACACACACCTGTATTTTACTTCTCATTCACTTTCTTAGCCTCCTTTTCTGCGTATTCATTTGTTTCTCCAGTCCATTAATTTTGTATATATTTATGCTTTCCTTCGACTCAAGTTTTTCATCTTTACCCCATGAAGTATTTTGCTCTCCACATTACCCCCACCCCCCTTTGGCTCATATCTCTTCTCTTCTCTCCCCACCCTCACCATCCTTCCCTCCTCCCTCGTTCCTCCCACCAAGACCCCAGTTACTGCCAGACACCTTCATTTTGCTCAGATTCTCACCTGTCATTCGTTCCTGTCGGGGGTGTCTGTGAAGTGATCGTTTTTCTGAGTCCGTGAGCAGGTGAGACAGGCTGGCGATGAGGTAAGGTGTGGGTGGGGAAATGAGAACCTGGTAATTATTTCACAGGTGTGCACTGGTGTAAGGAAGCCTTGTTTATTACCCCCGCGTGCGTAGTGCGAGGGTGTTGTGTGTTTGGCTCGGTGTGTTTGTCTGCCATCGGTGTCTTTGTCTGTCCGCCATTATCAAGATCTGGGAAAAAGCGTTGAATGGAGTGGCACCAAGTTTGGAAGAATGATTGACCGTTTTGTTGGATCCAGCGATGAAATTTAGATCGAGGAAGGTCACAGGTCACAGGTCAAGAGAAAAGTCATGAGGTCATAGGTCAAGAGGAAAGTCATGAGGTCATAGGTCAAGAGAAAAGTCATTAGGTCATAGGTCAAGGGAAAAATAATGAGGTCATAGGTCAAGAGAAAGGTCATTAGGTCATAGGTCAAGAGAAA
>JAGKTI010023263.1:0-14888 GCA_018397915.1 Birgus latro
TGTTACGATTTCGAGTGATATGTGGGTCCTGGGACTCTAAATCATAACAAAGAGAGAGAGGTTCTTAAATAATAAAAGAATATTCATTCATCAGTCAAGAGGACCCAGTGGAGGGAGAAGGATAGGGAATGTAAAAGGGGGTAAAGACTTAACAGTTTAATATACTAATAATAAGGTCACCACCACCAGCTTAAAACAGTACACTTATCCAATACATAATACTAATACTCCTAGCTAAATACATTACACTCCCTAGCTAAACACATACAAAAACAAATATATAAATGTGGGGCAAGAGAACACTGAGACACGTGGAATGGATGGAGGAAAGATATACTCATCAGAGTAGATACAGATGTTGGTGCCTGGGTCGCTGCTGGGTCTCCTAGAAAGAATGTCCAGGAAGTGTAGAGCACACCAGAAGCCAGAAAGAGTTAGCGGTGTACTCCCGCACAAGCGCACGCTACTTAACCATCTCTCTTCTCATTCTGCCTGTTGGCAAGATGGGGCAAGAAACTCAAGATACCATAGTAGGTAGGCATCAGCTTGGTAGAGGGCGCTTGTGGTGAGGCGCACAAGCCACAGATGGCACTCCACCTAGTATACGTGGCTGGTAGCAGGTACCAGCCAGGTGTGTCTGGTAGACTGATACCCGTCACACAGCGAGGAGAGACACGGGTTGTAACACATCATACACTATTAGAATAGTCTATATTCCTACTGGCCATGTCACAATATACTGTAGATTATCAGTGACCAGTGAAGAATAAATATGCTATGCTGTATGATGGAAAATTACTACGCCTCTGAAAACAAACTTCATATATGTCTCAAGTTATCATCATCCTAACCCAACTTCCCATATTCACAAGGGCTGGAAGAAAATCTTTAACATAGCTCTTGATCCATAGGGACATGAATCTGAGGACAAACGAAGTCCCAGGTACATTCTCTTCCCTGCCTGTGCCTTAGAAGGTATGAGGTTGTTTGCAACAAAGTGCTGGGAAATATATCTTTGTCACATAAAATTAATATGTAAAATCAATCACCCTATTTTCCCCATCTCACAATAAGTAATTATGTTAAAAGGTATGAAGAAGTGAAGTTCTCACCCATAAAGCAGTGTTTTGTTGATGATTTATGTAAGGAAGACAACTCATCCAGAGGTGTTATTTGTGCTGTAACAAGCTCAACATTCAACAATCTCATCTATCTCTGCAACCTGCCACCAATCCATCTTCTATATCTGATCCCTTGTCTTGCCATCAATCTTCCACCTCCACACTCCAGGGCTCCACAAGGTTTCTTTTCCAGCATCTCCACTATCAAAGCATCCACCACTCTGAAAGTGACACTGCAGTGAGAACTGACACAACCAAATACATAAAATGTACTATTAGAATGGCAGCTTAACCCTTTAACCGCGGGTCGTCACTTTCGTTACGGTCGGGTGCAATGGATCATACCGTGGGGCGTCACTTGAGTGACTCTTTGTTATTTTTAATTCCCCCGGACTTTCAGGTGGTGACTTGTATCATCTATCAGCACTGCCAATGTCCAACAATAGTCAGAGCTGCTAATGTCATCAGTACTGTACTCCCATCCACTGTTGACAATTTAGCTATTTTCCCCCCTTCTAGACTCCCCTCCCTACCTCCCCTCCATTACCCTCTCATGTCGTCTGCTCAGCCGCTCTGCGCAAAGTAAATCTTCCCCGGATTTTCCCACTGTTCTCATCCATTGAAATGAGCCCTATGCCCTATTCTTATACAAAATAATATATATATAAAAAAATAAGGTAATTGATAGTGCTATACACCTGAAATTGGCTAATTATCACTTGGCAACATCCAACCTGCACTCCTTCACTAATTTCTCCTGTTTTTTTTTCCCGTGAAATATGCCGTATGAGCTACTCTCGTAATATAAATGTATCTACGAAAGGAAGGGAGAAGCCTGAATTATATTTATATTCACCTGGAACTACCTAATTTATTATGTATTGTCTTATTTCCTACGACTTATTTCTTAGCATATACATTAGCAGCTGACATTATCAACTCATGGCTACCGAGTTTGCTCTCGTCCTTCACGGTGAAGTGACGCTCCTCCATTTCTGCCTCTTTTGCGCCTATTATAAAAGGCCCCTACTAAACATCGTGTGGGAAGCGGTAAAGGACTGTAGATATATATAAGTGTAGTAAAGTACTAGAAATAATAAAGTGTGAGTGTGTATATGAGTAAGAAATGACAGAACACCAGTGGCGAATTAGCGCGAGTGAGAGGCTCGTACGCACTCGTATTTTACATTGATTTCATGGTGTTTTTTTTTTTTTAGTATGGATTCCAAACTACTTGGAAATCATTGAATAGTGTTTCTAGTGATAATATCTGGCAGTGGTATTCAGATTAGGGGATGTCAGTAAGTGTAAGGAGGAGACTTAGTTACCCAACTTCAGAAGTCTCCACAAGTCCTACGGTAGTCGATGAGTGCTAAAAAAACACCCCAGGAGAAAGCTGAAGGTATGTGCCATATGTATATGTAATTATAATATTCTAGGACTAATAACTGATTTTTGGCAAATATTTTTAAAAAGTCAGTCAGAGCGCGAATATCCCCACGTGAATGGCCCGGCACGCCTCCAACAACCCGGCGGTGTAGGGGTTAAGGTCACAGAATGATAAATCACATCTTGAAGTAAACTGTCTCCATGTACAGTACAGTACACTCAGTAAATCACATCTTGCAGTAAACTGTCTCCATGTACAGTACTGTACACTCACTAAATCACATCTTGCAGTAAACTGTCTCCATGTACAGTACTGTACACTCACTCACAATGAACTACATGTATATGATATTGTTGTAAACTGTAATGACAGCAGCTACCAAAATTAATAAGTAAATACATAAATAATAATAATAATACTATATCAATATCCTCAACACACTAAATTGTAGAAAGCAGCCTATCAGATATCTGTCCCAGCCATCTCACTGTAGGATTCCTAGGAGAGGTCACAATGCTGACTGATAAATCCCCTTAGTACAGTGCATCCTTTAGAGCTACTGCAGGAGCACAGAACAGACTCATTGCAGCCTACCAATAGCCTGGCATTCAACTCTGTGGTTCCTACACCCTGATGAGGATAATATAGGATTGGCTTTTTTCTTTTATCATATCCCCCTGACTCCTTCAAAACTGCATCTTGAATTATAAGCATTATGAATTTGTCATTCTGATAGGCTTATATTCGAAAGCTTCCATACTGAAACCAAAACATCATAGGAAAAAGTGTGATAACGTGTGCATGTGCAAAAACGTCAACCACGCAACAGCATTATGAAAATTAGTAAAAGGTGGAGGAATTTTGTGGTAATAAATCAGGAGAAATGTAACTAGATTAACTTGTGGAAAGCATACACAATAATTTATCAAAAGAGGTGAGCAGCAATCAGTAGAAAATCAATGGTGCTATTATCAAAAGACGTGATCAGCACTGTGCAGGGGAGAAAAGAGGTAATCAGCACTATGTAGAAAAAAAAATATTCAAAAGGGGTGATCAGCACTGTGTAGGGGAAAAAAAAGTGTCCCTCCCACACTGACCCTTTTAAGATGGAAGAGCCAGAAGTCAGCCTAACACTATCCAAAACATATAAGTGCAGATGAGCCTGGGCCTGCACTCAAAAGATGCAGTAAAACACTTATACTACTACTACTACTGATAACTATTGCCACTTCTTTCCCATTAAAGGACAGAGTGAGGTGAGATCCAAAAAGCAAAGAATACACAATGGAGAGCAAAGAGCATATCTAGTGAAATGGGAGCTCATTCACTCACCATTAAAGCCCCCAGAATCCTGACTTGCTTTCACAGGCCTAATCATCTACACATATTTTTGGGGAGATAATTTTCCTCTATAGACACACTTCACAATACCTACCAGACAGTGTTAATCAATTATCAAGTTTAAAAATGGGTGTCAAACCCTTACAATGCTCTATGCTTCAGTGACTTCCATGCCTCACTATCTTACTCACAGTTATCACATCCATCCACTTTCCTACCATACGTTCCATCCACTTGCCAACACACTTTCCTGATAATGCAGGGATTAATGAAAACTATACTGTACACTACCCCTCTAGGTAGTCTTTGTCCATATAAAGATATCTTGATAATAATTAGAAAAAAAAAAATGTCAGTAGACTGAAGGGTAGAAATTAGTCCTGGAAGCATAACAGCCAAGGTCACTACCATCAAAGGGCAAACACAAGTAAAAAGCTCTAATTTCACAGGCACATTAAAACATTTACTTGTTGTATCCGAGTTTTTTTTCTGCCACCATAGAATTTTAACTCACCCTTAAGGTGAATCTAGTTGTAATGGGATTAAGGCTAAATGTTGTACCCCCCGGGGAGGACAGAGGAGAGAGAGAAAAAAAAAAATAGCAGCAGCAGCAGCAGCAAGAACTAAAAAATATGATATCACAGTACAGTAAACTCTCAGTTATCTGCCGTCACAACATCCGGTCTAAGGCAATAACGGGTGCTGCTGGCTTGGCTCTATTAAAGCAATATCTAGCGTAACCGGCAGTTCTATGCAATATCTGGCGTCGAGGTGTATCAACCAGCTCGTAAATGGTAGCCAACTGGTGCTGTATTACTGAATTATTGTATTCTATCATTATCTTATTGTACTTTATGCTTAATTTTAATCTTTTACTCAAGGGAAAGTTTTCGCAACAGAGGGTTGGGACAGATAACAATGCAAAATCCGGCTCAACGCCAAATATTGTGCCCATGGTGGGGGTACTAGGCGATATCCGGTGTAGGGCTTGGCTGCATTATGCTGGAAAATTGAGAGTTTACTGTACTTGTAAATGCTAAAACACATTATGACAACAACAAAAATAAATCCTACAACATGTCATATTATCAATGGAAGTAAACTCTTAAAGGTCATCCTATTAGTAAATAAATAAAAAGTTGGTACCAAAGAATGAAAACAAGCTTTAATAATCACACAAGGCCAGTCTTTGTGAAAGTAAACATATATGGTATGCTAAAATGGGTAACATCACACCCTAAAACCTTGTTAAAGTAAATAAAGTGTTGAAACAGGTCTTATCTAAGCCTATAACATTGTAAATACCTACCTGCCTATTTACTGCCAAACAATTTATTCCTGCATGGGGTGGTCACAAACAAGTCACCTTGTAAATGTAAGTGCTAAAACAGATCTTACAGATATCTAAGATTATAATGTTATAACTGTGTGCTAAAATAACTCTGACCAGTATCTATTCCTATAACCTTGTAAAAAGTTTTAAAAACTAGTCTCCCTCTCCAGCATTACAATATAGTAATGCTGGAGAGGGACTCCTTCCTGTGGTGGTACTAATATGACCATGCAGAGAAGCTGCCTGCTTCTGGCTAAATGAATGTCCCTCACCACCTTCTCTATCTCCCATAAGGACAGTGGACTGTTAGAGAGACAAATTCAGCCTGCAGTCCACTGGGATCCCTTTTCTGATAAAGCTGGGACAACAACTATTACTGGTGACTTTAAGTAGCTACTTTTTCATTTGCTGCCCTGCTTTTACTCCAGTCTCAAGACTATCAGTACAATGGCAACAGCCAAGCCTATTTTGCTCCATTTGAGGTGTACGGACCAAAGACTACTACCTAAGACTTGTACATTCAAGAGTAGCATCTAGTGGACTTGTGGGTTAAAAAACTCCAACAAGATGGTGCCAATACAGGCTTAGATCTAAGGGACAGTTAGGATTTAGCACTCACAATGCTATTCAAGCATGAGACAGGATGGACACTCTTGCCAAAGCCTATCCTCAGGTCCATACACTCCTGATGGGGCAGAAAAGTATTCAATGATGGATGGACAGATGAACCAGTCATAATACTATCCAGCACAACAATAAAATTCCTCCCCTGCAATGATGTCTTAAAAGTCCTCACCTTCATCATTATTCTGTTACTTTTTCCTCACACAGGTCCAGAAAAAAAAAGGAAAAGAAAAAAGGCATGGTAGTGAAAGAACTAATAAACAGCATGCTCATAGACATGGATCATACATTCATTAGCTATCACCATGCTGGCCCCTGGAATCCTGACTCCACCTCACAAGCATACCTTCCAAATGCACAATCAAGTCCCCTAATCTGCGGCAATTAGAGACTGGTACCTACCTATGGATTACAAATTCTGCAGTTCACAAAGTTAAGAACCAATGGGAAAAAAGGATACTGGACCTTCAAGGAATCCCCCTACAGCAGCCTACCTACACCTAACAAGCCATAGCCTACTCCCTGGCCAAGTGTGCAAACTTCTCTCCTTTCTCCACTCGACAAATAATGTCCAAAAGCTGCTGATAACTGAGAGGAGCCTTCTTCTTGGACCCCAGCTGGGTCAAACATCACCTTGGGGGGTTGGGGCTGTCCATAACAAAGCCCAGGGAGAGGTAACCTTGGGGGGAGGGGGGGGGCCGGTAGCACTTCGAACTAATGGGGGAACACAAGTAGTTGGTGGTTGGAGGGACAGGAGGTAAACAAAACATGGTGGCTGTAATGTACACACTTGTTACCAGGGCCAGGCTGTGATTGGCTGCTGGGTCTAGGATGTCTGTGATTGACTAGCAACCACAGAATACATCATGGGTGCCCAGACAGTGTAAATCTTCTCAGAAATGAGCCACTTTGGAACCTGGGTATCACGTTTTTTTAGTTTTCCTGCGGGGGGGGGGGGACTGGTTGGGCAAAGTGCCGCGGATTACAAATCCGTGGCTTACAGATAAGCGAATTAGGTAACTTGACTATGTACTTCATAATACCTATATCTATCTGTCAATAAGTAAACATATGAATAACATAATACAATACAAATTTATTTCTTCCCAACAGCGTCCATCATCTGTTCGCAAGCAATTAGCTGATTTTGGCACTTGGTTTAGCTTCTAGCTCAGAGAAAACATCAGCTGTACCATGGCCAACACCAATACTTGTATTCCTTGAGGAAACATGGCATGAATCTTATGTATGTGAGCTGCAAAAAAAAAATTATCCAAAAATTTAAACTAAAATAAAAAAATATACATAAGATATTGTACAGTACATATTTCAATAAAATAATAATAAAAATAATAATATATCATTTAGTAAACCTTCATTCTAACAAACTCAGTTTCTGATGAATTTAGGATCCAACTGCCATCCCAGGTGTTTGAAATGGGAGGTGCCAGTTGTCTTCTACTATGTTTTATAATTATATAGAGTACTATATTCTAATGATCCATGATTTAATAAAAATGGTACATGTAACATGCATGGTGCTGCTTATTTATAATTATTTAGGCTATTTCAGCTGCAGTCATAAGTAATGGACAATCGGTTTCAATGGACTGATCTTTCCCCAGACCTGTCTGCTAGAATAAGTGTTTACTGTACTGTAAACACTGCAAATAATATAATATACTGTACATACCACACACAGATACTTCATACTGAACAGTGAGCATAACAAGGCCTTTCCACAACAGAAAAAATGCTCTGTTTTCTGTCATGGTTTTGCTACATGTACTTACTTCAGCACATGGTATCTGCAGCTTTCATGGACATAATGTACTATGGGTGGAATAAGAAGCTCTGTAGCACTTCTTCCTTGGCAATTTACTATGCACATTGCACCATAACGCTCTCTTGTATGCCATCTCTCAATAACAAATTAGTTTGCATTATAATATACATGACTAAACTAGTTGTAACGTGAAGACTGAATATCTATTATGTGTTATGAGAACACCCAAAGCCATGCAAAATATGAACCTAATGTTTTGCAAAGGCCAGTAAATTAATGGGTTATATGATAAATGCTTCTGTTTGCTGGATCAAAGGGTGCAGTGCCAAAATACTGCCCTCCCTTACTTCCTGCCTCCTTTTCCAGTGTTGTAAAGTAACAAAGTACAAATACTTGAGTACTGTACTTAAGTAACTTTTTTCAACATTTACTTTTTAAAAAGTATTCAACAATTTCAGTACTTTCACTTTTACTTACGTATTGTTTTCTATTACTTTTACTTCACTACAATTGAAAAAAACAGAAGTCATTACTCATTACATCTCAAACCCAGGAATCGATTTTCAGCCTATTACAGGACGCAGAACAACGCAAAGTCGGAAGCTGACCGATCACAACTGCTTATTCATATCTGGACCAATCATATGCGTCTTTTCATATTGCCCAAGCGATACCAATATCCATAGAGTACAATGTCTGCTCACGGGCCGCCCGGGAGCAAAAGAAAACGGGGCCACACCAGGGTGATGACGTCACACTCTCTTCTCTCTTCTCTCCCGTGTCCCAACCCATACCTTACGTTACACACTATATTTTTTCTTTCTTTTCTTCCATATCATAAGACATGCCTGCATATTATGTCAGAAATGATGTAAATAAATAATCTACGAATCTCTAGCCAAACACTTTATTGGTTTTAGGCATAGCCTGCTCATATGATTATAGGCTTTGAAACAGTATTTAAGCATATGGACTAGAAAATTGTCTCACGTCATACTTGAAGTTCACTGAATATGAATCTCTCTCTCTCTATGTCAGTCAGGATATGTATATACTATTATCTTATCAGTTAACTCATTTTATTTACAGTTTTTGTGGATAAAATGATTTTTTTTTTATTTAGTACTCGCATTCTAAAAAACGACAGCGAAGAAAAGAAATAAATACTTCATTAGGAAGAGAAACAAATTCAGCAGTTTGGCTAGATTCTGGACAGTGGTTTTTCCAGGTTGCAGGGCTTTAGCTCCATTATGCCAAATAAATAACTTTTCGTTTCGTTTCGTTTCGTTTTTTGAAGGCTCCAACATGCTTGCATGTGTCGGCCTTGGTCACCTAATGGTGGCTCTCCACGCTGCTCGATCTCTGGCAGCCTCCCTATTCAGTCTCTTAACCCTTAAGTCACATTTAATGACCTCGTCCCATGTCTTTCTCGGTCTACCCCTCCCAACCCCTCCCCCAATATTAACACTTCTCACCCTCTGTACCCAATTATCATCCCCCAGCCTCTCCACATGTCCATTGTTTTTATTATTTTTAGGAATTCAAAGCTAGGTTTTATCTGTTTTTCATTTCCCCTGCTAATTGCACCAATCCATGTTTCTTCTTTGATGCCTTTGAACAGAGATAGTCACAATGAGGAAATTTAAGAGCTATGAATCCAACAAAATACTCTATGCCCTCTTCCTCAATAACTTCTAACCCTCTAACTTCTACATCCAGGTTGTCTGAAATATTTTCCTTGTCCACACCCTCTGCCTCTGGTTCATCGTTTTCGTTTGACAAACAAAACACCACTGCAGACAGGGTCAGTTCATGCTGGAGATTTTCTTAGCCATCCCAAGACAATGGAGCATGCTCATCATTGAAGCTGGGAAACAATCCTGCTGACATGTTCACATCATCATTTTTTTTTCTCCACATTTTGTTTTGACCCCTCAAGTAAACTATTTTTCCCACGATGTGACCTAAACGGAAGTTTTACAGCAACAGGAGATGGATGCTGATAACATTCTCCCATTTCTCTGGGGTAAACAAAGAAGTGCTCCAGCCCGTCTTGATACAATCTGTATGTTAATATGTAGGAGATATTGTACTGATTCTTCAACATTTCCAGAAACTTAGGCAATGTCTTTGATATTATCAGTCCTTTCTGGAAATGGTAAAGATCTCTACTCCCCCATATTCTCATTGATTTTGTTGTGCTTATCGTGTACTTCAGTGTTTTCTCTTGCGATACTATATGTAACCCATGTACTTTCCTAGAATTTGCATCCCGTGAAACACGGGAACTGAAAATGCTGCGGTTGGCTAGCCATCTTAAACACTAACCATCTTATGCTATACTAGGGTAACAATATGATAACCTTCTTATGCTATGCTAGCCTAACCATCTTACACAAATAATAAGCTATACTAAGCAAACCACATTACTTACCTTCTTATGCTATGTCAGCCTAACCATCTAACACAATAACCATCTTAGGCTAACCATGTTACTGCTGACTGTCTTATGCTAGGTTTGACTGACAGTCCTACAGACTAATTATCTAATACTATATATCCATCTTGCACATCAACCATATTACACACTAAACAGATTTACTGTGTACCTCTAATTAGTAGCACATCTACTCTTATCATCATAATATAATTCAACTAGTACGTTTATGACTTACTTTTCGCTGATGGCAGCATATTATTATTGGAAACTGAGGTAGTCTACGAATCACAGTTCAAACCGAGTGATTAGGCTACATAATGTGAGCCACATTTTCAGTTCATACGGGATATTGCATGTATGGATAATTAGGAGGGTAAAGATTTTTTTTCTTTTTTTAATGCAGGGAAGAAGGAACCAAAGGCCACAGGTCTGCATACTGTTCCTTCCAAGAAAAAGCAAAAATAATACAAAAGAGGGCCAAATTCAAGATCCGTTCATTTCGAGATGCCTGGACACACTGCGTTTGAAAGACTGGAGATCATAGGAAGTAGGAAATACAGACAGAGGAAGACAGTTCCAGAGTTGACCAGTTGCATAAATGAAGGACTGGGAGTAACGGTTAACTCTTGCATTAGAGAGTTGGACAGAAAAGGGATGAGAGTTTGTTGCTAGACGGGTACTATGTGCCCCTCGTAGAGTTGGAGGGATGCAAGCAGACAGTTCAGAGGAACAGTTAAGGGGAGCTTCCAAAGAAAAAATTGCTAAAAATCATGATTTTCTGAAAAAAAAATCCTCTGATACTATTAATCATCAGCTATCTTGCTGCCAAAAATTAAGGCTGTATCTCCATTTTTACTACGTAAAAAAAAAAAATGTAGTGCTGCTCTCGGGTATCTGCCCTTTCCTCTCCTTCATCCTTCTTTCCTTCCATCCTCTTCTATCTGTCTTTCCTTCATTCTTTCCTCGTCCTTCTGCCTACGGGTGACTTTACACTCCCTCTTCTGTCTTTCTTACCTTCATTCTTTCCTCTTCCTTCTGCCTGTGGGTGACTCTGCACTAAGTGACAAGCCAAATGGTTTCCTGTACACCAGCTAGGAGACCATTCACTATGCTGGGTGGTAACATTATAACCAAATTATGGCATCTGGTGGTTTGGTGGGTAATTAAAGCACTACAATCGGACTGAGCCTGTGTAGGTTTGTATCCAAAGGGTGGTTGGGGTTTACTGCTCACTTCATGCCACTCAGGGATGATTGAGGCTGGTCACTGTCATCTTAAATGTCAGGATCATCTTGCCTAGCCCTGGGCTCCTACACTCCTCATGGGGCGACACAGGGTTGGATGATAGATAGATATATAGACAGATAATTTGTATATAATCTCTGAGATGATAGACAACTTAATAGTTACCTTTTACTTTCCCTACTTGAGTACTTCATGAACAATGTACTTTTTTACTTTTACTTGAGTACATTTAACTTTGGTTACTTCTACTTGTACTTTGAGTAATATTTTGTCAGTGTAACAATACTTTTACTTAAGTATCAAAGAAGGGTACTTTTTACAACTCTGTCCTTTTCTCCTCTTCACATCTATGATACTGGAGATGGAAAATAAGGGTAATTCCATGTGAGCGCCCATGCATAGAATTTATGTTTTTTTCCCCTCAATAAACTACAGTAATCTTTCAATTATCTGTTGTAATTCAATTAAACCCTATGCCGAATAAAGTGAAACGCCGGATATTGCATAGTACCCTCCATCGGCTCAACATTCGGTGTGATGCTGGATAGTGTGCTAGCTACACATAGTCCTGACTCTCTATAATAAAAACTTTCGCATAAGTAAAAGATGAAAAGTAGACATAAAATACAATAAAATAATGTTACAATACAGTAATACTGTGCTGGTTTTCTACTGATTATGAGCCGGTTGTTACACCTCAACGTCGGATATTACACAGAACCGAAGGTTACGTCTTGTTTTGGGGCCGATTGTTGCATAATTTTGCCAGATATTGCTTTAATAGAGCTGAGCCAGCAGCGGCGGATATTGCGTTGGGCAGGATATTGCGATGGCAGATAATGGGAGTTTACTACCGGTATATGATATAATCATCATCATGACAGAGTTACAGCTGCAGAAATGCGTAATTCTGGCTATATTCAATGTACAACCACCATCAGTTTTACAAGCAAACCGTAACAAATGGCCACCCGTCACATCAAAATTTCTGGTTGGTTCAGCTCCAAAATCATTTAATCAATAATCACTCGTCTATACTAATTTAATATGACTGAAACTAACACAACTTAACCCAACCTAATGGTAATTCAACCAAACCTAAGAAACTGCAACAACCTACAGTCTTAAATGACCCACTGCCATCTGTAGGATGCCGCTGTCAACAAGCGTAACTTGGTGCTCTTTGATAACATGTCATTTCAGCAGAATTGGGGTGCCAAATGAATTACCGGTATACAATCTTTCATAACATGTTATTTCTGCAGAACCAGGGTGAGTAAACATATGCTTTATTTCAGGCAGCGGAAACACCTTACCAAGTCAGTTCTTCTTCATCCTCTTAGTCTTTTATACTTCTCTGTTATT
Source organism: Birgus latro (assembly GCA_018397915.1). Taxonomy (NCBI): domain Eukaryota; kingdom Metazoa; phylum Arthropoda; class Malacostraca; order Decapoda; family Coenobitidae; genus Birgus; species Birgus latro. The sequence goes on from JAGKTI010023263.1 coordinate 12,646, forward strand.
TGGGGGGCAGTAAATGAATGTTTCATGTTAATTTTTTTTCCCTGTTGTTTTTAGGAATGTTCCTTCCGCTGTATCAACTATTTCTCGAGTGTAATGGCGGACACTTTCAACATACATCCCAGTCGCGTTTGAGTACCTCTTACTAAACTTACATTTTAACCTAACCTAGCCTATCCTTGCAATTTTTTCTAACCTAATCTAGCAATTTAGCTTACCCAAGATTAGAGTTTTAGCAAGTCTGCCATTACAAACATTGGTGAGGCATAAGGAACATGATGATGAAAGGCAAAAAAATTTCAAAAAGAGAACAACTGATGATCACAATGAAAATAGAAAAATACAGAAAATGCTCTGGAATAATTGCAACTGAACTGGTGAAGTCCTTCTGCTGCTTCAGGTGAAACATACATATACCCCAGGGCGCCTTAACCCGCCGAGTCCCATCGACGCACAATGCACGTCACTACTTTTTTCTGCGGACAGACCCAACGACGTGCATCGTACGTCACTCAATTGCAAGGCCCATTGTGTGCACATTTTTCAACATTCGTGGGTGATTTTGGGTAGGCATATGTGGGAGACCTTCCTCTACCTGCTGTCAAGCGGGGATACTGCCTGGCCCCACCTAACCCCCCTCCCCCCCACACTGGGCAATTCACCACTTAGCTGTAACCTGGCCAGTAAAGGTATGTTGCCCCACGGTCTCTCCAATGACGAAATTCACGGTGGAAGTGATTCCTAAGGTGGAGGACAGAGAAACAAAGAAGCTAGAGGTAGAAACAAACAAAAGTGATGAGGTGGTAGTGTCGTAAAGGAAGGTGCCATATACTGGGGTTTTGGGTGAGTGAACAATGCTTATAAACACCTGTATTATTGTGTGAAAACCAATATAGACTTGTACTACACATAAATTCGTACCAAATAAATGAAATAAATACGTAACTTAAAGTGGCTTGAATTAGTTAACCCTTCCATAGTTCGTTTTCTTTAGCAGGTACCCTAAAAAAGAAGGAAAACGCAAGGTTGAGTGACACATGTATCAACATTTTTAACTTCAGGATCGCGATTTCTCTATGGATTTTCGATGTTTCTCACCATCAGCGAAGGTTTCAGCCAAAAACAAAAAGTAAAAAATCGGTCGGGGACCTGGGGTAGACTGGGTAAAAAAATGGTCAGGACTGGACGTGTTAAAGAAATTATACAATTATGGGTGATATGCCCTAATATAATTCTAATTTTTGTAAATGAGGGCTCTTCTGCAGTTTGTCCGAAAGTACTGTTATTCTAAATTCACATCTAACCACGCAAATTTCAAAGAAATATTAGGCAATCCTAAATGACTCCTTTCAAGATATGCATAACACATACAATACTTAAAACACAAGAATATATTGCACTTTTGTGAAATAACAAGACTTCCTGCAGTATAACTGAAATGGAAAAAAAAATATGCATTCCGGGAAACAGTGCAATGAACTTTTAGCAAACTCTCTTGCATCTATGTATTGAAATGAAGATATATAGCTACAAAATATAAAAATATACGAGAAACATTCCCACTTATACAGGCACCATCATCACCCCACTCCTCTCCTCTTGCATGTCCTTCACCCTTCCCTCCACCTGCACACATTCCTCATACCATTACAATTTTTTAACTAGGTGCGAAACAGCTAACCCAAACTTACCAATATGAATATTTGGCATTTCTTCTGCTCCTTAGCCACCATCTGGGACCCCCTGCTATGATGGGCTTAGTATGGCATCGTAAATACGGGTCCTGTATTGCGTTTATTTGGTTTTATTTCTCGAAATTAGTTAGTTTATTTAGAACGCTTGACCATAGTTCAAAAGTATTGAAAAGTATATTAAGCTGTCTACACTAAATGTATTAGAATTACTGCGTAAGCATTGAAAGTTTATAGCTGGTCGCTACAACATAAGCCATTTTTTTAAGTACACAAACGTTTCGCAAATAGACCTTTTCCATGTGACGTCACAAGTCACATGACTTTTGCTTACGACTCCATATTGGACGGCAAATTGTCGGACGCCTTGGGAAGGAGAAGTGCAGATTCCAGAATGGTTTTTCACTCTTGTGCCTTTGGCTTTAAAAGAAGGCAGAAAACTAGAAGTAGGGTACACTTCTACCGAATGCCAGCCAATGAGGAAAATCCGACAGAAGTGGATAGCTGTCGTGAGGAGGGAGAACTGGCAGCCTACAGCCTACACCCGAATCTGTA
>JAGKTI010023264.1:635-14888 GCA_018397915.1 Birgus latro
TCATGAAAGACCTTCAAGAACCAATTATTTTCACAAGCTGGGGGCAGCCTGTATTGGGAATGCTAAAGCGGTGTGTAGTGTGGCAAGGGTAACAACACAGAAGAAGGGTACGGCATGGTGGGATGAAGAGGTTAAGAAACCACTGGAGGAAAGGAGGAAGAAGTGGCTAGAATGGTTACAGAACCGGGGTTCAGTTGAAATCCATATACAGTAAACCCTCGATATCATGAACCCTTTTATTGCGAACTTCGGATATAATGACCCACCATTTCCAGAGCAAACTTCCGCCGGAAATAGCGACCTTTGTTCGGTGTATGTGGCAGAAGTTCGCGACCCACCATTTCCAGAGCGAACTTCCGCCGGATATAGTGACCTTTGTACGGTGTATGCGGCAGAAGTTAGCGTAGTAGCAGGCTCCCGTGACTCACCATTGTGGGAGCGCCCGCATGATGAGTTACGTAGACTAGCTAGCCCACGTGCCTCACCCATTTCCGTGTTGGGTCTTTCTCAGTCTGTGCATAGTATTCGCTCCGTGTGGTTCTCTTCCACCTTACCTCACTTGTGTTCCCTCTCTTACTATGTGTGACCTACTCATACCTACACTTCCTACCAACGGCAAGAATAGCTTCAAAATCAAGTAGCCCATCATCCTCAAGCAAGGGGAAGAGGAAGAGTCTCTCCCTGACTGCGAAGTATAAAATTATTCACGAGTTTGAGGAAATGGCAACACAAAGTCAACTCAAGAATAAATACAACCTTAAGAAAACTACAGTCCATGAACTCATCAAGGCAATGGAGAAGGTGAAGGAGGCCATGAAAGCAGTGCAGGCCAGCAAGAAGAGGAAGGAACTCTACTGCAAGTGATGACTTCCCATGGAAAATCTCGACAAGGAAGTGTACAAGTGGTACATGCAGGAGAGACCAGACGGTGTTCCTGTTCGTAGTGTTGATATTCAACATGTGGCACAGAGGCTTGCTCGTCACTTAGACCACAAGAATTTCAAGTGCAGTGACGGTTGGCTGTGGCACTTTAGGCGGCATCACGGTGTTGTGAATATGGCAATCACGGGCGAGCTTCTAAGCGCCAACGCCGAAGCAGTTGACCACCAACAAAATCCAAATCTACAATGCTAATGAAACTGGTCTTTTTTTTGGAGGTCACTCCCCCAAAATACGTGGGCCTCCAAGACAATAAGGAGCACTCTGAGGAGGAAGAGTGCGAAGTATACATATCGGTGTTGGTGTTCACTAATGCCGACGGGTTCCACCGTATGAAACCAGTCATTGTGAGTAAGAGTAGGAAGCTAAGGGCTCTCAACGATATTGTGGACAAGCTTCCTACGAAATACCGCAGCAACCTTTCTGCCTGGTTTAGCCAGGAGATTATCAACAACTGGTTCCATCAGTGTTGACCTCTCCGATTGGCAGCACCAGGCCTGGTATGGCATTAGTAGGGAGGCTGTACTCCTCCTTGACAATGCCCCAGCCCACCTTTCCACAGAAAAATTGTGTTTCACAGATGGAAAAATATGGGCAATCTTTTTACCACCTAACACGACTGCCTTATTTCAGCCAATGGACCAGGGGGTGATTGAAAGTGCCAAAAAGCATTACCAAAATTTTTGCCTGGACCAGCGCTTAGTGGTGGCTGAGGATGGGATGGAGGAGGAGGAGTACCGGTATGTGGACACCAGGGGGAAGAAGACACTGGACAATTTTAAGGTATATACTGTAAAATCAAGGATGCCATATTGAACTGGGCAGAGGCTTGGAGGAAAGTGCTAGTGACAACTCTCCGCAATGCGTGGTATAATCTCCTCAAAACCCCTAAGACTCCAGACCAGAAGCCTGATTTCGAGGGGTGAGCCACCAAAGGCAGCCAAAATGTTGGCTGCAGCTGGCCAAGGCTCCATCCATGCAGAAGAGGTGGAAGAGTGGCTGATCAAGGATGGTGGTCTGCCTGGATACCACCAACAGACAGAGGAGGAAACAATGTAGGAACTCACCATGCCTGAACGACCTGGGGAGGAGGAAGAGGAGAGGACACATGGGCCATCCCTGTCTGCTGCCATCGATGCAGGAGACACACTCTTGGCCATCGCAGAGGACATTGGGAAAATTATGTGCTCCTCAGATGGATTAGGCTGGACCTTATGAGAAGAAACCAGGCCAGGCAAGTCCACCATAAAATTTCAGACTTCTTTAACCCTTTAAGCGCAGGGAAATCGGATGCGGTCCTTGCGCTTCCCGCAGGGATATTCGCTCTCCGACTGACTTTTTAAAAATATTTGCCCAAAATCAGTTATTAGTCCTAGTATATTATAATTAAATATGCATATGGCACATACCTTCAGCTTTCACCTGGGATGTTTGTTGAGCCTTCGTCAACTACCGTAGGACTTGTGGAGACTTCTGAAGTTGGGTAACGAAGTCTCCACTTTACACTTCCCGACACCCCGTAATATGATTACCACAGCCTGATATTACCACTAAAAACACTATTCTATTATTTTCAAGAAATTTGGAATCCATATTCCAGAAAAAAAAAAACACTGTGAAAGCAATGTAAATTACGAGCGCGTACGAGCTTCCCACCCACGCTCATTCCCAGCTGGTATTCTGTCATTTATTATTCATAAACACACTCACACTTTATATTCCTAGTACTTTATTACACTTATATATATCTACAGTATTTATCAATAAGTTTCCTTCAGTAATAGTACTGTACAGTAAACCCTTCACAAGTCGAACTTTTAGAAGACGGAATCTTCGGTTAGACGAACTCAGGCCGAGACCACATATGCAAGTAGGCCAAAATGCGGAGGTAGGGGAACAAATGGCGCCAGTCTGCTGCTTGCTTTTGGAGACGATAGTTGCGCCATTCTTACTGTCATCTAGTGCTGAGCAGTGCTCTCCTTTTGTCCTCTGCCTTGCCATGGAAGGTTCAAAACTTAACCCGCCCAGTCCCGACCGGTTTCTTACCCAGCCTACCCCCAGATCCCGACCGATTTTCAACTTTTTGTTTTTTGGCTGAAACCTTCGCTTTTGGTGAGAAACGTCTAAAATTCAGAGAAATCGAGATGGTGAGGTAAAAAATGTTGATACAGGTGTCACTCATCCTTACGTTTTCCTTCATTTTCAGGGTACCTGGCTAAGGAAAACGAACTATGGAAGGGTTAACTAATTCAAGCCACTTTTAATTACGTATTTATTTCATTTATTTGGTACGAATTTATGTGCAGTACAAGTCTATATTGGTTTTCACACAATAATATACGCATTTATAAGCATTGTTCACTCACCCAAAACCCCAGTGTATGGCACCTTCCTTTATGACAACATCACTTCTGTTTGTTTCTACCTCTAGCTTCTTTGTTTCTTTGTCCTCCACCTCATGAATCACTTTCACCGTGAATTTCGTCATTGGAGAGACCGTGGGGCAACATACCTTTACTGGCTAGGTTACTGCTAACAGATGAACTGCACAGCGTGGGGGGGGAGGGGGGGAAGGGGGGTTTAGGTGGGGCCAGGCAGTATCCCTGCTTGACAGCAGGTTGAGGAAGGTCTCCCACATATGCCTACCAAAAATCACCTGCGAATGTTGAAAAATGTGCACACAATGGGCCTTGCAATTGCGTGACGTACGATGCACGTCGTTGGGTCTGTCCGCGGAAAAAAGAAGCGACGTGCATTGTACGTCGGTAGGGGCTCGGCGGGTTAAAAGAAGTGATACTGGCACCTCTAGTCGTAAAGGAATGAAGCTAAAAAAAAAAAAAGTGTGCGTGTGACTTAGTGTTAAGTGATCATGATTAAAGTTCAGTACTATTATTACTGAAAGTGTTACATTGCATTCTATTACAGTGATTACATTTAAGTTTAGTTCTTAATGTAGAGTGAAATAATTACTGGGTACTGTTTACAATTTACGTTAAAGTGTGAACTCAACCACCTTCGTCTGAAAAACAAAACAAACTGCCGACGAATCTACTGCCTCTAACGAAAGGCAAATTATGTGCACTGAATTCATTCTTTTTTGTCTTTCTTTACTAATTTATACACTGTATATGCTCCTTTACTTTAGTGTTAAAAAGACAAGTAATAAGTATTGTTTTTGTAACTTGGGGGGGGTGAAAATCCATCTCCAACACATGCTGCCGACGGTCTGTACCGCCTCCGTGAATGATTTTCTATCAATTAACCACTTCAGTACTGTGACGTCTATTTCTACTTTATTTACACTTCCTCCAGCCGATTTTATGGCACTCAGGACTGGACTCACGTTCTGAAGGGGCTAACGAAGGCTGTACCAACCCCGTGCACATCCACAGATCCGACCTACGCTGACTAAAATCGTCTGGTGGTAGCAAGAACAAAATGAAAATACACCCAGCACTGAAGGGGTTAAAGGTATATCAAATGCACTAAATTGTTTTTGGTCATAACTTATTTATTTATAGGCTATATGCTCCTTTAATTTAGTGTTGAAAGGACAAGTAATAGGTATTGTCTTGGCAATTTTTTGGGGTGAAAATTCAGTAAGACGGAAAATTCGGTAATTCGAATTACGGTAGAGCCCCATATAGTTCGACTTGTGAAGGGTTTACTGTAGTTTATTTTCACTCCAGGCATTCACTTTCTCGTTCAGTAAACTACGTAGAGAGCGAAGCTTTCACTTTCACTATCATTACTCCAAGTATCAGTCACAATCCATCATTATCATTGATAATTCAGCCAGTTCGCACAGCAGAGTCACTTAGTCCTTTCCCGCTTCCCACACGATTTTTAGTGGGGGTTGAGGTCACAGGGCCCTTTGAAATGGGCACAGAAGCGGCAGAAATCGAGGGGCGCGAGTGCAACTTGATTCCACCTTCAAGGACGACACTGAACTGAATGATGTAGCAAATATGGGCAGCCAAGGGTTGAAAATGTCAGCTGCTAATTTATATGCTATGAAATAATTCGTAGGAAATCCAGACAATACATAATAAATTAGGTAGTTCCGGGTGAATGTAAATATCACTCAGGCTTCTCCCTTCCTTTCTTATATATATTATGAGAATAGGTCATACAGCATATTTCAAGGGGAAATAAGCAGGGAAAATTAGCAAACGAGTGCCCATGGGATGTTGCCAGGTGAGAATTAGCCAATTCCAGGTGTATGGCACTATCAATTACCTTATTATTTTTTTTATATATATTATTTTGTATAAGAATAGGGCATAAGGCCCATTTCAATGGATGAAATCAGTAAAAAAAATCTGGGGAAGATTTGCGTAGCACGGCGCAGCTGAGCAGGCAAAAAGAGAGGGTACTGGAGGGGAAGCAGGGAGGGGAGTCAAGAACAGGGAAAATGGCTAAATTGTCAACAATGGATGGGAGTACTGATGACACTAGCAGCTCTGACTATTGTTAGACATTGGCAGTACTGACAGATGATACAAGTCACCACATGAAGACCCGGGCGAATGCAAAACAACACAGAATCACAAAAGTGATGCCCTACGGTATGATCCATTGTGCCCGAGCGTCACGACAGTCAATCCGCGGTTAAGGGGTTAAGCCTCTTGCCTCGCCTCCTGGAAAAAGGAAACATACAGTGTCAGACACCTCAAATGTGTCTGTTGCTTCGACGCCCACTGTGAGCCTCCCCAGTTTGGTTTCTGGCACCAGTACACCTTCCTCGCTGACACATGTGACACCAGAGCCAGCAGAAATAAAATCTGCTAAATCGGATGATGAATGAGTGAATAAAGTGTCAAGATGAATGGTGAATACAGTACTGTACTTAAGTGTAAATACATACTGTTCTCTATTGCTCAGTTTGTAACATTAAGCATTAAATTAAGTACAGTGCCCTAGTGATACAGTACAAAAATTTCTGGTGTGTACAGTGTGGTGTGCTCTGGTGTACAGGCGTACTAAATGATGCCGGCATCTAACCTCTTCAGAAATCCCCCCATGCCTCCCGCCTATTCCTGTGGTGACTACAGCATCACTTCTTTGCACTTCCTGGCATAGTTAAAGTACTGTAACAGTACTACATTATATTCTATTCTTTTTATTGGTATTGTATTTATATGTACATCATACAGGATAGTATTTACTGTACCGTACATGTATAACTAAATAAACCACTGACTCTCCATTTGAAACTTTATAGAGTAAGTTTTAATTGTGGTTGCGCACGTAGGACCAAATGACTCCTTGGGTCGGTAATCCCTCAACGACCATCGGATTTAGCAACCCACCCCTTCCCCCAAATAGTTAGTTATATCAAGGGTTTACTGTATTGCCAGACTCCTTAATCCCGTAAGGGGTGGCTACAAACAAATATCCTCCATATCGCCCTGTCCTCCACCATTTCATTGCCTTGTTCCCAGTTCACACACCCCTATACCATATACCTCTTTATTCCCCTCAATCTCATCCTTAGCCTCCCCCTCCCTCTCCCCCCCTCCACCTCAATCACATACACTCTCCTCGTCAGTCTCTCGATCTCCATCCTTTCCACATGGCCAAACCACCTCAATGTGTTTCTCCTAACGCTATCTATCACATCCACTTCAACACCACAACACTCCATCACCTCCTCATTTGTCAGCCTGTCTTTCCATGTGATTTCACATGCTCCTCTCAAATAACTCTCTTCCATTGCTCTCACTCCTGTGTCCCTCCAACAAGGTCCAAGCTTCACTTCCATATGTTTGAGTTGGTATCACATTACTGACATGCAGTAACTTTTTCACTTCCATGCTCCCTTCCCTGTTTATTATCACTGCTTTCAAGGAACCAGCAACCTTTCTTCCTTGTTGTACCCTTTCGAGCACTTCACCCTCTAAACATCCATCCTTACTCATAACACTACCCAAGTACTTAAATGCACACATATTTTCCATTTCCTCCACATCCAACCTCACTGTACATTCAGTGACTTCATATCTCTCGAAGACCATAACTTTACTCTTCCCTATATTCACCTTTAAATTCCGTTTCTTACACATTCTCCCAGACTCATTCACCAAGTCTTGCAGCTCCCCATCATCTTCACTTAACAACTCAATATCATCTGCAAACAACAGCACAGGGAGTTTCCACACACTGCCTTCTCTCATTAGGGATGCTCCAACATCCACTGCCCTACCTTGTATCTCTTTTATAACCCCATCCATAAACAGACTGAACAACCATGGAGATATGTCACATCCCTGTTTCAATCCAACCTTCAAACAGAAAAATTCACTCAGTTCACTATCCACATGCACTACAGCATTAGCACCCTCATATATACTATTCACTGTATTCAACAAATTCCCATTTGCTCCATATATTCCTAATACTTTCCACAATCCTTGTCTACCCACCCTGTCATATGCTATATCCAAATCTATGAACGTAACATACCAGTTCCTTCCCTTCTCTAGAAACTTATCCACGAAAGACTTAACATCTGATCTACACAACCTCTTCCCTTCCTAAAACCTCCCTGTTCTTCTCCAACTTATTTCTCTGTTATTTCCCTGATTCTCTCAATAAGTATCCTACCATATACTCTTCCTCTTACACTAGGAAGACATACGCCCCTATGATTATCACACACTTCTATTTCCCCTTCTCCTTTTTACAGTGGAATAATTATACCTGACTTCCAGTTCTCTGGGGATCTGCCTTCCTCCCAAGCCAATCTGCACATCTTCCACATTAATTCCACTACAATCTCTCCCCCATACTGTACTTCAGCATTTCACCACACACTCCATCTATTACATTCCCTCCATTTTACACTCAAATTCCTTCCAAATTCCTCATCCACTCTCTTCTTACTCTCTCCTGCTAATCTTTTCACCTCCTCTTCCTCTCTACATATAACTCACACTTCTGTCTCTCAACTTCATCCACACCCCTGTTTCTCATCATCAACTGAAATAATAATAATAATAATATGTCCTTATGTGGTATGTTGGGGCACTCACCATCCACTCACTCGATGTAGTGCTGCTCTCGGGTGTCTGCCCTTTCCTCTCCCCTAACCTTCCTTCCTTCATTCGTTCCCTGTCCTTCTGCCTACGGGTGACTTTACACTCCCTCTTCTGTCTTTCTTTCCTTCATTCTTTCCTTATCCTTCTGCCTGTGGGTGAATCTACACTGAGTGACAAGCCAGATGGCTTCCTGTACACCAGGAAACCATTTACTACGCTGGGTGGTAACCATATAACCAAATTATGGTGCCTGGTGGTTTAGTGGGTAATTATGGCACTCCAATTGGATTGAGCTGGTGAAGGTTTATATCCAAGGGGTAGTTGGGGTTTACTGCTCACGTAATGCCACTCAGGGATGAGTGAGGCTGGTCACTCTCATCTTAAATGTCAGGACCAAATTGCCTAGCCCTGGGCTCCTACACTCCTCTGTGGGGCAACATAGGATTGGATGATGGCTGGATGGATATGTCCTTCTGCCTACAGGTGACTTTACACTCTCTCTCCTGTCTTTCATTCCTTCATTCTTTCCTCTTCCTTCTGCCTATGGGTGACTCTACATTGAGTGACAAGCCATATGGTTTCCTGTACACCAGGAAACCATTTACTATGCTGGGTGGTAACCATATAACCAAATTTTGGCGCCTGGTGGTTTAGTGGATAATTATGGCGCTCCAATCGGATTGAGCTGGTGAAGGTTTATATCCAAGGGATGATTGGGGTTTATTGCTCACGCAATGCCACTCAGGGATGAATGAGGCTGGTCATTCTCATCTTAAATGTCAGAACCAACTTACCTAGCCCTGGGCTCCTATGCTCCTCTGTGGGGCGACGTGGGATTCGATGGATGGATGGATGATGATGATGATGATGATGATGATGTTGATGATGATGATGATAATAATAATAATAATAATAATAATAATCTGGTCTTTTGCTTCTCAAAAAGTTCCAGTTCTTCTTTAGGGAATTCACTAGTGCTCGACACATATACAGTAGGTGCGGAAAGTATTGACGTTTTTTTGCCGACATCATTCTTTTTCGCGTTTAGTGAAGTAGGGTCAATACTACCCTCCCCTGTGATGCGAAATGAGCTGCTTGATAGGTTTGGCACCACAGGAGCAGGCTCAGTAATGTTTGGGCAGCCACAGGAGGAGGATTGTCTCTGTGTGTGATGCACCACGAGGGCATCTTTTGACTCAAATAACACAGTTATTTGGTTACCTACCACATTCTCATCAAGCCTAAAGTAACCACAAGCAAGGACAAACGTGTGGAAGTGATTACTTTATACAAAGCTGGCCACAAACTCCCATTTATTGCAAATCAGATGGTGTTAGACTGAGGACAGTGCAGAGACTGGTGATGCGGTTCAAGGACAGTGGGGAGGCCATTCCTCCCACTCCACTTCCCAAGCCTGGGAGACCTCGTAAGACAACCTTCAGGACCCGTCAGCTGATCTCAAGGCAAGTTAGCAAGGATCCAAGGCTAACAGCACGGGATTTAAAAGAAAAGAACCCACAGTTGATGGCAGATGTGTCTGTCAGAAGTGTGCAGCAGCTGTTGCATGACGATCTGGGCTACAGGAGTTTTTGTGCTCGTAAAAAACCACTGCTAACTGCACTTCAGAAGAAAAAGAGAGTAAATTTTTGTAAGAAATATCTTGCCTGGAGTGAGGAGCAATGGAAAACTGTGCTTTGGAGTGATGAGTCAACATTTACTGTCACTGGTACCCCTTCATCACGAGTGTACCGCAAACCAGGCAGTGACCCCCTGGATCCTAAGTACACTTCCAAGTTTGTTAAATACCCAGCCTCACTCATGGCTTGGGGCTGCTTTACATATTATGGTGTTGGTAGGTTGGTAATTCTACCTGCAAATGAAAAAGTGAACCAGAACAATCATTTGGAGCTCTTATGTGATGTTTTAAGTGACTCTTTTGATAAAACCAAGGCAAGAGTATTTATGCAAGATTCTGCCCCTGCACATGTTGGAAAGTCAGTGAAACAGTGGCTAACAGACTGTGAGGTTCCCTTTATTCGAGACTGGCCCGGAAACAGCCCAGATATCAATCCCATTGAGAATTTATGGGCGCACATGGAGCGGCAGCTGCGTAGTATGGACACATCATCTTTGCCTAAACTTGAGGTGAAAGGGAACGCCAGTAAATACTAAATTCAATGGTGAGTGTTAATTTATTTGTTTCTCCTTGCTAACCACAAGAATGTTTTCTTTTATTAAGATGGCATCAACACTTTCCGCGCCTACTGTATACATTATTTTTACATCCATCCATCCATTATCCAATCCTACGTTGCCCCATGAGAAGCGTAGAAGCCCAGGGCTAGGCAAGTTGGTCCTGACATTTAAGATGAGAATGACCTGCCTCACTCATCCCTGAGTGGCATTACATGAGCAATAAACCCCAACCACCTCTTGGATATAAACCTTCATCGGCTCAATCCGACTGGACAATTACAAGAACTGTGACATGTACGAAGGAGCTAGGGTTATGGTGCGGGTGGATGGTGAACTGAGTGAGTTCTTTGATCTAAATGTGGGACTGAAACAGGGATGTGTGATGTCTCCATGGCTGTTTAATATATTCATGGATGCTGTTGTAAAGGAGGTGCAAAGTAGGGCAGTGGATGTGGGGGTGGCTCTAATGAATGAGGGTGAGATGTGGAAGATTCCAGTGTTGCTGTTTGCTGATTATACTGTATTGTTAGGTGAAGATGAATGGGAGCTGCAAGGTTTGGTGAATAAATTTGGGACAGTGTGTAGGAAGAGGAATCTGAAAGGTAATGTAAACAAGAGTAAAGTTATGGCATTTGAGAGACATGAAGTCACAGAATGCACAGTGAGGTTGGATGGTGAGGATATGGAGAATATGAGTGCATTCAAATACTTGGGTAGTGTGATGAGTCAGGATGGAACTTTTGGGTCCGATGAAGTGACTGAAAGGGTACAGCAGGGAAGGAAGGTTGTTGGTTCACTGAAAGCAGTGATGAGAAATAGGGAGGTGAGTATGGAAGTTAAGAAGTCACTGCATGATAGTATTGTGATCCCTACCCTGATGTATGGAAGCGAGGCATGGACCTTGCTAAAGGGGAACAAGTCAAGAGTGAGAGCAGTAGAAATGCGTAACTTGAGAGGAGCATGTGGAGTGACATGGAGGGACAGGTTTACGAATGAAGAAGGAAAGTTGTGGGGTGGATATGGATGTGGTTGACTAAATTAGGAGAAATACACTAAAGTGGTTTGGACATGTGGAGAGAATGGAGAATGAAAGACTGACTAAGAGGGAGTATGTAAGTGAAGTGGAGGGAGGGAGAGGGAGGAGAAGACCGAGGATGAGGTTGAGGGATGGAGCTGAGAGGTATACGAGGGAGGGGGGAGTGAGTTGTGGGTAGGGTAGTCAAATGGTGGGTGACAGAGCAACTTGGAGGTGTTTTGTATGCGGCCACCCTTTGCGGGTTTAAGGCATCGGGTTATAGATAGATAGATACATACATCAGTAAAATGTACATATACTGTATATATATAATAACTGAATATACTGACAGCAAGAAGCACATAAAGAGACTAGTGAAGAGAAAAAAGGAGGAGGTACATGATGATCTAGGGAGAAAAATGAATGCAAACTACTCTGAAAATAGGAAGTTATTCTGGAAGGAGGTGTGGAAATATAGAAATGAAAGCAGAAAGAAATGTGATGGTGTGAAGGATGTAGGTGGTAGATTATTAACCCAAGGGGATGAAGTAAGGACCAGACGGAAAGAATATTTTAAAAGCCTGATGAATGGGAATAGAGAGAGCAGAGCAGCTGTAAACATGACTGGTTTTGGGGGTGTGCAGAGAAGGAATGCAGTGCCAGGAGTCGTAACACTTGCACAGGAGAAGAGCACTATGAAGCACCTGAAAAATGAGAAGGCAGCTGGGGTTGATGAGGTGTATGCAGAGACGATTAAGTGTAGTGGAGATAGTGGAATGAAGTGCTTGCTGGAGATATGTAAGAAGGCATGGATGAGTGAAATTGTGCCAGGAGAGTGGAAAAAGGCTGTGATTGTACCCCTGCACACAAAAAAGGGTGAGCGAAGTGAGTACAAGAATTATTGTGGCATAAGTTTATTGAGTGTGGTAGGGAAGGTATATGGAAGAATTATTATAAAGAAAGTATGAGAGATATCAGAAGTCCTAGTGAGTGATGAACAGGATGGCTTTAGGAGTGGCAGAGGAAGTGTGGATCAAATCTTTGCAGCGAGACAGATTGCAGAGAAGGCTTGTGAGAAGGAACATAAGGTGTTTATGACATTCATGGATCTGGAAAAAAAAAAAGACAGGGTGACAGAAAAGGACTGTGGAAAGTTCTGCGCATGTTCGGTGTACATGGTAAGCTGCTAGGTACCGTCAAGAGTTTTTATGATGGTAGTGAAGCACGTGTAATGGTTAATGGGCATCTAAGTGAATGGTTCACGATTGGTGTGGGCGTGCAACAAGATTGTGTGATGTCCCCATGGTTGTTCAATATACCGTATATATGGATGGGGTGATGAGAGACTTAAAAACACGAGTAGTGGAGAGAAGGATGATGTTGGTAATGAATGGTGATGGATGGAATATCTCAAATTTGTTGTATGATGATGATGCAGTACTGCTTGCAAATACCGGACAAAAACGTGGTAGCCTAGTGCAGAGTTTTGGATGTCTGTGAGTGTCGTGCCTTGAGAGTAAATGTAGAAAAGAGTAATGTGATGGTTACTGAGAGAGTAGGTGACTCCCAGTACGATGTTACAGTGAATAGGGAGAGACTGGAATTGGTGAGAGAGTTCAAATACCTGGGTAAAGTGATAGAGAAGAAAGGAGAATGTGCAAAAGAAGTTGAAAGAAGAGTGACACAAGGAAGAAAAGTAGCTGGTACAATGAAGACCTTTTGAGGCTTAAGTGCTGCAGCTGCATGAGGCTTACATGAAGGAGTGTTAGTGCCAACTTTAACATATGGATATGAGACTATGTGACATGAAAATGAAAAGTCAAGGGTAGGAGCAATGGAGATGGAACTGCTGAAGAATGTATGTGGAGTACAGAGAGTGGATAGGATACGAAATAATGTGATTCGTGAAAGATGTGGAGTGAGAAAGTCTGTGGACACCAGAATCGAAGAGAGTGTATAGAGATGGTATAGTCATGTGGAGAGAATGGAACAAGAGAGAAGTGAAAAAGGTTTATCTGAGTGAATCTGAAGGAGGGAGGAGGCAAGGTAGGCCGAGGAGGAGGTGAAGAGATATGGCAGATGAGTGTGTGAGGAAGAGAGGTTTGGAAGTCGGTGAGGCTGGGGAACTGACAAGAAATCGAGCTGGCTGGATGAATGTTGTGAGGAGAAGTGCATGATCAGGGATTTGGCACTCTTTTTAACGTGGCAGCATCTGGATTGACTCTATCGGATAAGTTTATGTGAAGCTACAAAACGTTGTGAATGTTTTCGGCGTATCTGATACACCCAGGATTCTAGGGGCTTGAATAATGAGTGAATGGAAGCGTGGACCATTGGACTGGGCAAATATTGGGTGTCTGGACGTTGCTACACCTCACCTTGCCCTAGGGTGAGAAAGGAGATCCGGATGATGATGAATGATGATATACATATACAGTAAGTCCTCATATTTCAACGAATTTTACTTCGACGCTTCATTTTTTGCGAAAGAAAAAAGTTTTTGACATGTTGCAAGCTTCCATCATTTTCCCCCTAACCTCGACACTCCCAGCCGGCAGCTGACACTCAGCAGACGACGCATATGCTCCCCTGTTTGTAAACAAAGAAGATGGCAACTACATCAGCTCCATTGTACAAGTGCATATACAGAATATAAGAATGATTATTATTGTGTTAAATGTGAGTTTTGTTGACACTTGAGCATACAAACACTATTGAATAAACGTCTTCAATCAATACATGACCTTGCAGCATCTGCCATCCTCACTGTTTTGGTAGCTCAGGTGATCTAAGGCTACTAAACAAGTCAATATTCCAATGGCTATCAGATAAACTGCTTATAAGACTTTATTTCTTGCTTTAACGTTATTTAATAGTATTTTAACTTGCACATATACTTACCAGAACAGTAACATAAATATTGAACTTAGAAATTCAGTCCTATGAAAAAGCACTACTGCAAATCTTAAAAGAACAACTAATCCAGTCAACATCCCAATGGCTATCAGGTAAACTGGTTATGAGACTTTATTTTGCTTTAACGTTATTTAATAGTATTTTAAC